>VACF01000382.1:0-76036 GCA_006891605.1 Pleurozium schreberi | reverse complement strand
CAAAGTGGTTAGTTTTAATTTTTTGGTAGATATACAATATGAGATTGATTTAGTAAGTGGTTGCACACAAGGATATGTGCATTTTGCATTCAAGATTTGCACATTTTAATTCCAAGTTTTTGAATGACTTTTCACAATAAAATTAATTTTGCCTCTCAAAATTAATATTTCATATAAAATATCGTTTAATGTTTGAATTATAAAAATAGGATAAATTAAAAAATCATCACACCTTAGAAGCAGCTTTGGTGAGCAAGTGCCTAGTAAGTAATCCCTAAATGTTTGAGGCACCAAATTTAGGGTGTCAACAATATTTTGGAATGAACTAAAACCTAACCAAGTTGCAATTCCTAGCATTTTATATTTTTGAAAAAATCTTTTTGAAGTTTAGTTTTAGCATCAAAAATCTGATTTTGAAAATGATTAGCTATGATTTTTCTATTCAACATTTTGTGCAAAGGTGTCCAAGTGTGCACAGTCTTGACTTTCCGCAATATTAGGGCTTTTGGATATGAGCCTCAAATACACTAAATCTTGGAAAAAAATCCCATTAGAAATTCATTGAAAAGATTTTAGAGCTAATTTTGAAAAGCCATGAATCAATTCAAGTTATGCATGTTAGGGACTTAGGGCCTTTTTAACCTCATAATTTTTTGGAGACAAACTCTTTAGATTGAAATGTGAAAAGAGGATTGAAAGACTTTAAGTCTCTTTTGGAATTTTAAACACCCACATGATTGAACATTATAATCTTTCAATCCATATAAATGATATTGTTGTGTTTTCTTTTCTAGTGTGATCTCTAACATGTCTAGTTTGAATTTGTACAATTACAATTCAAAATAAACTAATATGACTTATCAAAATGTTGGCTTTTTGTACAATTTAGATACAATTCAAAATAAGGTAATATGACTTATCAAAATGTTGGCTTTTTGTACAATTTAGAGCATATTTCTAGAAGCTCAAAAAAGACGGCCATTTAGGAGGTAGTTAAATTAAATTATTGAAAGCCAAATTTCACAAATTTGGTGGCTCAAGGTCATAATTTCAAATACATTGTGTATAGTTGTTTTCTTAGTTTTTTTACATCAAAGTTGTTTAGAAGGATTCTACGTTGATTTTTTTTGAAGTTTCTAAAATAAATGAAAAATTTCATGTGTTAGTTTTCAATCCACTCCCAAAATCAAGGTTGCTTCTAAGATGTGGCTTGCTTTTATGCGCAAATTCAAGCATGAAGATTCAATTGCACAATCTTACATACTTSATAGACTATTTCAAGTATGCCAACAAATTGGAAGTGTTTTAGGTTTTCATTGGTAGGTAGTAAATCAAACATTTTGTTGGAACTTAATATGATGCTACAAATCTTGCTTTTCAAGTTCCACCCACATATTTATGTAATATGAGAAAAGCAACACTAAAGCAAGACATCTTCACATATTAATTGTGTATAAATTCTAGCCATTGCAAATTCTAAAAATGGAGTGGAAATTTTAWTTTCTTGACCCTTTCTCTCATCAAATTTTATCATAAGATTTTGTTCTTGTCTTTGATCTTCACATTATCAATGTCCAACTCCTACATTTTATATTTTTCCATCCATTGGAGGCCAAACGTCCTTGTCGACTTTCAAGGGTTAAGTTAGCGGATGGGTTCATTTTCCTAAAGATCCGTCTCCTAACACAATGCCACGAAACTGAGTCAGTTAACAGAAATTTTGTTTGTTCAGTGGAGCTCCATTTTCCAGAYCGACTCAGTCACCTGTGGTCCTCTCCATTCAGTGATGCTAAACTTGGGGTGACGGAAGTTCAGATGAGTTAATGGCAGTTCCCTACAGACCTACAGTAGCTTAGCTTGTGAAGTGGGACCCCTGTTCAAATCGGTTGTTACAGTGACGGACTGTTTTGCTTTCCCAGACGCAGCTGTGCTGGGCACTCAGTAGAGTGGCCGCTACTGAGTAAGTTAGCTAACGATGCGGCTGGCCAGTTCCTGGGCCTGGGCCACCAGGCCCACCACAATATACAGTAGTAGTAGGGCCAGTTGCGTCCGTCCKGAGCAGATAGAGTGGGGGCGTGTGGACATATAACTACCTGTGGAATCTTCTTTCTGCTGGCACTTTCGTAGACAAGTAAGCTACAGTAGCTTACTGCAAGTGAAGGGAGGGAATTGATACTATTTTATACTACCTGGCTTGGCACTGAGTGTGGGCGTGCACGCGGACTTTTCAAGTTGGACTCCTTCCCAAGGAAGATCGATCAGTTGCATCCTCATCCCAGAACTTAGTCACTCTACTGTTAGTAGCTCTTTCCTTGTCAGTACGTGTCCAGTCAAGGAGCTTCCAAGCCAGTCTACGAACTTAGCGTGCTGCTGTTGCTGCTGYAGGAGGCTAGTTTAAGTAGCTCTCGATCGCAGGCATCTCAATGGGCTGGCGATCGAATGCAATCCACAGCTAGCTGCCATGGACACTCAGCTAGCTAGCTAGAACGCGCGAATGAGAACACTCTCCAATGACAATCAGTTTCGTAAGTAAGTCCAAAGAGACTGTCTTCAGGACTCTTAATTCGATTTGCACAAAGCTAAGTAATAAGCGCTGGCAGGGGTATTGATCGATTGACTTTCATACTGAGTGCTCTGCCTTCGTTGAATGCCTATGGAAGYCTACAATCCGCCCTTCAGTGATGTACTGTAGATTTATTATTGAACTAGCACCGGTAGCTTAAATCCATCACTAGGGTGTAGAGCTAGGCTTTTAGTGGACCCCAATTCTGGTGGACCAGTTTGCATCGTTTGTGCTAATTCGTTGTTCATTCGGCCGTGGGGGATCAACTAACTTACCCCCAACTGACTCTGCTTTCACGTGGATTGCATAACCTACTTAGTTTTCTTCTTGGACTTCGGGAATACCTGTTGCACTTGCTCTTCTTGGGCTCCGATCCTTCTTTGGACTGCAGCTTCAAATCTGGGGTGCTWATTGGTAACATGATCCACTACAAACAACTGTACGCGTACACGTGCATTGCTCCAGAATGTATTTCAATTCTATCATCAACTCAGTCTCCGGTCTACACAGACAACTTCCCGGGCAACTCGGTTCAAATCATAGTGCTCATTGTTTTCGCTTGCTTAACCTGTGTGGGAAAATCTGGGATGAGTGAACGGAGTTGCTCTGCGTACGAATAACCTAAGAAATGAGGTAGTGTAYATGAACACCACTGACAMATAATTTGGAGCACCAGCATASTTTGGACATGATTAGTATGACTCCAGAAATTACAGTTGGTGCAGAGGGAATTTCACTGGGTGTGGATCACCTATATGAACTTCACACATGTCATAATTAAGCAGCATTTTGTTGGTACTAACCTCTACATTCATAGACACAGATTAAGTTGTCTGGTCTACTCTTAGGCGGGTGTGAATGCAGAGATGTTTGATTCCCTATTCAGACAAAACAAAAGACTTCAAATGTCWYATGAATGAGCCCAGATATTTTYATCTTCAATAGCACCCCATCTAAATTGACCATTGACTATCAATTTTCAATTTCTGAACCAAGCATTGATGGCCTCTCTCCACTGGCATCACTCTACAAATGTTTGTAGCATTCAATGTCTTCGTAGAATAGAAGCGAACACATCATCTAWAATAGCAAGACAGGRAAGCTTAGTCATTCCAWAGAAGGGCATTTTTTATTAGAGAATTGTGCTGATGAATGTCACAATTCTTCGCACCAAGAAATCTTGCCAATTTAACAAAATATACAAGGATTGCCACTCTATCCGCATACGGTAAAGGAATTATAACATGGCCCGGTGTTTCTGTTAATTCCACCATAATACAAAGTGAGCCTGATTTCACCTTGAATTCCAGTGAGTGGGGCTAAGTTCCCATTCTTGATCGCACGGCTTGCTAACTGGGCTTAGAAATTCACCTTGCGCTGGGAAAATTATATTCTTGACTAAGTCCCACGTGCTCTGCAGGGTCTGATCGCTCTGGATGCATAATACCCCCGCCCCTTCAAAAGTTCTTGTAGTAGTTATGGTCGACTTGTCTCTGGTTATGAGGTCCAAGTTCTGCACTGCAATTTCGTCTCCATCTGCGGGACAAGTTAAGGATTGCCTTGTTTGACCTTAAAGTCGGCATGGAATGACATGTATTTTAATGTCTTTTAGAATTGTTAGCGCAACGTTATAACGTTGTTCCAGCATGCTTACAACAATGATTCTTAAAACATCACTATATTGTGGGCGCGTGCTGCGCAAGGGACACCACATACTGAAATGTACACCATTAAGTTATTTCATTCTCACCATAGAGCATACACTGGTCCCAAAGTTTGGTTGAGAGTACCTCAGAGTGCGATGAGAGCTTGTTCGGACTCGAGGCCTTGGAACGCTAAATTATCTTTCAAAACGGTGTAATTGTCTTCTGGTGCTCAAGACCTTAAATTTGCTCCCGAATCTGCTTCGTTACATACGGTTGGCGGAATGGCTGTCAAGCTATTCGCCAAGACCAAAAAGAACTTGAACAATCCATTTGAATTTGACATTAATTTAGCATAGGAGCATGAATACCAGTGATAGAACAATCTTGGCTGCTTTTAAGAGCTGTGTGTTGATCATTTATGCCATAAATATGGTGCCGGAATCGCGCCAATTTATCAAAATTCACAACTTAGGTCGCAACCAATTATACTCTTCCATACAGACACAGACAAAAAAAAGTTTCAAGATTTATTATTCTATTATTTATGTTGTGACCCAGAAATGAAATCTTGAACGACAACTCCTGAGTACATAATCCTCTTTAGCATCAAAATGATTAATGAATGGCTATTGAATAGGAACGGAGCAATCGCATTTGCATGACGTACCATCCAGGGTGAAACAACAACCCTAAGCCCTGGCGTCCTGGCGAAGGGCGGTGGACTAGTCCCTGGCTGATGAGCACGCAACTCTCGCCGGCTGGGTTCGGGAGCTAGCTTCACAGCAACGCCAACGCTTATGTCAGAGAAACAGTAACCGACCAGAATCTGAAACAGGGAATCGCAGTAGTAGGTGACATGGAGCTTGATTTGTTACTGGAAATTGCGTACCATTGCATTTCCTTGAATCCTCACGATAAACCATAGATGAGCAAAGTGGTCGAAACGCTGGAGCTTCTCGTCGAGACGTTGGGGTTGTCAACTACTAGCACATATATCATTGAGGTCATCGGTGGAGAAAACTGTGAGATGCAAGTCATGGAATTAATGATGCTATGAAATTGGGTATATTTATTAGGGGATTGGTACCTTTTAAATTAAAAGGAGATGTTAAAGAAGTTTCCCCACGTACGTTGTTAGAAGCATATAATAGAGCAAAACTTTATGAAAATATTTGGAGCAATCAGGAACTATATGCTAAGGTGCCCCAAAACATTGGCGATGTATGTTACACCATATGTGAGTCCGGTACTCCCGCCTCAAACGGTTCAATATGTGCCATCATCTAAGCAACCTACGTACACATGGACTAGTCCACCGGCTATTCCAATGAATCCCGTGGTTATGCAACCAAAAGAAGCTAGTCCTAATCCTACAACCATGATCCAAGAATTGACAAGTCTTGATGAATGATTTAATAGTAAATACAATGAGTGCCTGAAATCAAAAGGGACAACCAATAATAGAGAAAACAAACATATGGTGTACAGTTACCTGCAAGGGTCAAGGGCATTTAAATTGGATTGTCCCTCCCCACAAGGGATATTTTCTAAATGTTGTTATTGTGTTGGTCCTCATGATATTGATGTCTATAATCGTATGATAACCAATAATGGAGAGGACAAACATATGGTGCACTAACTGCAAGGGTCAAGGGCATTTTAAATTGGAAGGCCATATTCGTTATATTGAGACTTTTCGTAGTCTCACCTTTATCTTCAAGTCGAAGATAAACCGCTTCATCTCTTTACTAGTATTTTTTTATAAGTAGGTAACAATACCAACTTTTAGAATATCATTATGGGATCACTATTTGAGCATGATTTACTTTTTGTGTCAATTACTATTTTTAAATGAATTTTCCAATAACTAGCACTTTGTCTCAAAATCTGTAAAAAGTCTCAGTATAACGAATATGGCCTTTTGGATTGTTGCTCCCCATAAAGGATATCTACTAAATGCCGTAATTGTGGTGGTCCTCAATTCCTCATGATATTGATGTGTGTAATTGTATGATAGAGGATGGATACCAACGGAATCAAAGGAATAAATGAGTATATCAAGTAGATGATGAGTCTAATCCCAATAGTAATAATTGGAGAGGGAATAATAATAGTGGGAACAATTTTAATGGAGGTGTTTGGATAGTAACAGAAAGGATCAATCTTCTTTGTTTGGGGTGTGGACCAAAGTCTAAAATCTATTGAATGGTTCCAAATTTAATAACTACAGTTGAAGATAGGGTGCATAATCAGTCCACGGGTATGTCCAAATAATTATGGCCAATAGATACTGCAATGGATGGAAATTGAAATTCTAAAAATTTGACGATAGATACCAGTCCTAATAGAATAAATTTGGAATATCATCCAAATTCTTCAATGTTATGAAAAGCACCTTTAGAAACTGTGATGCAATTTCCTATTCAATAGTGAATTTTTGGTTTTTGATGTTCATTTATGTGTGTTTTTGTTGCTTTATGTGAGTTGGGTTGTTGAGTTTTGTGTTCCAATTTGGTATTTTTGGATGTTTTTACCAACATGAGAATGCAGTTTGAATCTTATTTTGAGTGTCCAATTTTGTAATCAATATAAATCTGCTTTGCCAATTGGAATGAGTGATCTCATTTCCAATTTGGGTTGGGCGGCTTAGTCAAGTTGGAGTGGGATCTGTCCTAATTGGTTGTTTACAGTTTGATATGGTAAGTGGACAGTAGCAGTTAAGGGTGACAACCAATTTGGGCAATTCCCAAATTGGTTAGTGGTATTCTTCAATTTTARTAACTGTTAGGTTGGTGGATGCCTATTTGGTTTGGTTTCCTTTTTTTGTTTTTCACCCAATGTTTTTGCCTTTTGGAAATGTCAGTGTGTGTCCAGCCAGTTGTGCTGCGTTGTTTGCTTTCCTATTTGGGGTGTGTTTGTGAGTGGTTAAGGGTGGATGGTGGATGTGATGGAATTTATGTTCCAAGTCGGGGTTGGTGAATTTTGGTTACTTGGTGTATCTGTAATATCACTAGGGTGATCGAGGTTGTGGAATTAATATATGTGTCTCCTAGTTGGAGTAGAAATGAGAAGAACTGAAATTTGAATTACACAAAGGTGTGCCATTTAATTGGTGTATTACAGTGGGAATGGAGTGTAGGGAATTAACATGTGTAAGTAGAGTGGAAGATCTGGTGAAACCAAGTGGATAATAGAGCTGATGGAGAATATGTGGAAGTCATGAAGATATTTTTAGTCCAATTGGAGTTAAATAATATGAGAATAGAGTCACAATTGGAATAGTGAACAAGACATTTTAAGGAAAGAAGAAAATTAAAAGTTGTGAATGGTGATTTAATCACCTGGGTGGAAGCACACTAATAGGAGCCACTAGTAGACGTGAGGGGACTTCTTTGGAGACATGAATTAGTGCTTATTAGGCAATTAATTAGGCCGTTGTATGGGCAGTTGGATGCACAATTTGTATTAATCGGCATGTTTAAGACATTTGCCACCTTGTCACTGTTGCCAGTTTAGAAGGTTGAACGGTATTTTTTGAATTTTTTCCCGCTTGTCGTGGTCTATCTCTCGCAGTTCAAACCCAATTTGGTCGTTGTGTCTGGAATCCGAAATTGTCGCTTTGCTTTGCACTGATCCAGAGTGGATCTTTGTGTTCAAAATTTGATGCGATGGACAACACGGGGAACCGTAGAGAGAGTCTTGGGTCGGAGGAGAAACGAGTGCGCCAAGAGAGTCTAGGGAAGGATTTTGACAAAAAGTTGAGACTTATGAAGCCAGAGGTTACCATTCAGAAATGCAAAGAGGAGATCGCTTTGTACAGCGCACAAACTGAGAAGTTTTTCCAAGAAAAAGCGGGGTTAAATGGTGTAGGATTGAACCCTAAGGTGGCCGCCGAAATTGCTTTCATCATCGATGCAGATGTAGAGGATTTGTTTGGAAAGTGCTCTAAATTGCGGACCACCAATACTTTCTTGAGTCCAGCTGCAAGAAACAACTTGATGGAGCTTTACTCGAAGATTTTTGGATCTCGATCAGTCACAAACAACGAGTTTGCCGGATGGCTGGTGAAGGGATACATTGCAACTTTGAAGAACAAGGAGGTCAATTGGGCTATGGCTGCTTCTACAACTGCTGCGGAGAAAGCAGATCGAGCGCATCAGCTCTTGCTTCGGCTTCTGAATCCGGAGTCTAGTGACGACGTTACTACTTCGGGCTTCAAGCACAGTACTTGCACATCCCAACAAGATGGGATTAGGGTTCGCAATTTGGGAGCGATCGTGAAAGCAGAGGGAGTTGGCATTTCGCCAGGGAGCACTCCAGCAGGTTTAGGGTTTAGGAACCTCTGTCCTTACGGGGTATCATCTGCTGATTTAGATCTAGTTCGAAATGTTCGTGAAATTGAGAGGGAGCTTCTTTTGATTGCCACGAGTAAAGTCAAACATGTTGAGGCTGAGTATACAAAAGTTTCAGACAGGCTTGTTGGAATCAAGTACACAATGGATGATTGTCGCATCACAGCAAAGGAAGACAAAGAAAATGTCGGGCAAGTCCAATCAGACCTACAGCGAGTTGCTAAGGCAATTTCGGAGATGGAATTGCAGGTAGGGTCTAGACTCCAACATGTTCACGATTTTAGGAATCCTCTGTTGATGTGAATTTCAAATCTCATAGGTTTTTAGCTGCAAGTTTTGGTTTGGGCTCTCATTCTCGTAGTGCTCTCTTTTAGTGCAGGGTAGTGAAATTTCTGTGGACTCCGTTGATTATGAAGACTTCGCACAGAAATTAGTGATTCTGCAGCGTGATAGGAATTCCTTGCAAAAAAAGTTGGACGTTGCCCAATTTGTGGCAGAATCAAGTCGAGACAGGGCGATAAAGGGAGCAGATATCTACCAAGATATTGAAGAAGAGCAGATGAGAGCTGAATTAGATCTAGACATTTTGAGGAGGGAGGTTGTTGAAATTAAAAGACATGCTGCTGCTGTGGAGGATCAGCGTGTGGAGATGGAAATGGGAGGAGGGCTGTCGTTGTGGCCCAAGCCGGCGCTCCATCCTGCAATGTCAGATTTGCTACACGAGAGCACTGTAACCTTACAATTACATCCCTGTGTTTTTTGCAATCGTACTTTGATATCGTGATTGCTTCGTGCAAACATATTTATCACATCTTTTGTGCAGCAGCCCTTGCCAAAGTGGACGACAGGTGCACCCGCTATGCACAGTTATTTCATCCTCATTGGTGGTAGAACTTTGGATTTCGAGGTGCTTATGCAAGATTTGAAGATGAGAGGGAGAGGTTGAATTTAGCAACGACGGACATAGAGCTGCGGCAATCTCTGAAACAGAATGGTAGTTGTCACGTGCTGAACTGTAAGCCTCAAACTTCCCTCATGTACTTACCACATTATTTGGACTCTTGTAGTTTTGCTTAGTTGCTTTCATTGCTTATAAGAATTCGACTCCCTGGGATAGTTTCGGCCTCCCATTTATCAACTCGGTTGATTGCACCCTCCTTTATCTCCCAAAAGAATTTCACAATTCTCTGGCGCTCTCCAACTCGCCCTGCATGGAACTTGTTACTTTCCTCCTGCAAAAAACGAACCACTTGACAAGCATTTTGCAACTGCCTTCCATTGGGTTTTATTTGCTCCTTGAATAACTCCCGTTTGAGAAGTGCACCTGCCCCATCTACTTCTCCTTTACCATGACCGGAGGCAAAATAGTTCCAAGACATTTGGCATCCATTTGGCAACTCGTCACTCATGGTCAAACTTGGAAACCTACTAATGAAATACCAGGCTCGGGCAGACTTGAATTGACCACTGCAGCCATCACTCCATACCACATGATTAACTGGTTGATAGCCCTCTAACTTCAAGTAATCCCAATGCAACATAAAAGCATGTTGCACATACAATGAGTCATGATGCTTATCATCCGAAACATAATAGTGAACCTCCTTAAGTATATATGGCTCACCATTAGATAAAGTCCAGTCAGGGTTCATTCGGTACGTTATATGCACCAGGATGGAGACCTGTTCACTAYGCCAGTGCATGGATTGAATTTCATTCTGCACCTTCATAGAATAATTTTCAGAGAAATCTATACAAGATATGAGAGTGTCAGATGGAATAGAAGTGAAAAATTCTTTAAACTGGAAGTCTTGCCAGGAAGCCAAAAAATTATGCACGATAAATTGAGACAGTTTAGGTTTCAAGTACTCAAACAGTTCAGAAGCCTTGGTCTCACAGTATATGACCTTRATGGCCTTCTTAGGCTTACCATCGTCACCCACACCGATAGTCTCATACCCTGTCTGTTTCCACTTCACCAGACAGGTTGAAGACACTTCGCAGGGGCAAATTCGCAATTTCTCAACTCTGCAATTCAAACACTCACCTAGCAAACATTCCCGCTTATACCACATCTGGAATTCATCCTTCTGGCACAAAACTAAACTCCAAAGATGAGTTAGCCGGTCATAAACTTCATTACATGCATCACATCCAGGCAAATTGGTTTCAGAATCCTCACTAGCAGCACAAACAATACAAGAACATGTGCAATCTTTGTGTATACCATATCTATCACGGCGCATAGCATTGAGGGCATCCCGGAGATCTACAAAATCCTGGTGGTACCTACAACAACACGTCAGGCAATGCTTACCTACTTACATGGAACGTTGTGAAGGACCTCAAAGGAGCCCCTTTTCGCAAACGGTTCTTTCTTGCTATCCTAAAACTGAACAAAGGACCAAAGATGACCAAGGAATATCTGCTCTTTATCTCCTTACAGTGAAGGAGCAGAAAGAAATACATCACTCCTAAGAAGCATCTATGCGGATAACTGATAATTGGTGTCTACTGCTAGCCTTCCACAACGATTTCGGGATAAAACTTGTGTGACTGAGCTAGAAAAAGTTCAGCATGCTGACAACCGCATATTTAATCACATCCCGCCATCCCGGCCATACATTAAATTGCACACTTTGGTAATTGCTAAACCCTGAAGGCCTAAACCGCAACTGAAATCGTAAAATCGGAAAATGCATTCACTGAATCCATTTGAAGGCCTAAATTGCAACTGAAACCACAAAATTGGAAAATGGATTCACTGAATCAGTTTGGACCTAACCAAACCACACTGAACACATGTGGTATGTGAATAATGCACAGCAATAGCCAAACTGTATTCTAAACGTATATATGCCAGTGAACGCTCAAATTCAAACAAGTGAACTCAAAAATCGGAAGACCTCTCTTGACAATACCCTGCAATTGACATTAAATGTGCAAACTTACTTGGGAAGTCTGAAGGTAGTGCGTCACATGTTCGATGTACAGCTTAGGAGCTATCCACTTCCTGACAATATCCTTATGATTAGGAGATATAGTGGTCTCTTGAGCCCACCAATTTGTAATTAATTTCTTGACTGGATCGGAGAGTGCATCTGAACGACTTCTTTTCTCATCTCGGAGCCAGAAAGCGTCAGGCGCAGTGTCCAAAAGAATTCTCCGTTGAAGTGCCCTCCTTAGGTTTCTCCGGTCCACTCCAAGTAGCTCTGCCACACCCCTCCCACTTCCAATTTCGGGTGCAACTGCAAAGGTAGTGACAAGGTTCTTTGCTTCTAATTTTTTTCCTTTATGGAGCCCCACTAGATGATTCTGCATACCATCTCTAAAGCTGCCTAGCACCTCCTGACCCAATTCCAATGTAGCAGGATCCCTCAAGAATGGTGGTACCATCTGCTCCAATAATGGTTGGCCTAACATCTTCATTATCGTGAGGTGTTGAACATCCGTGTCGTAATTCTTTATCTTCTCAACTACGTACAAACTCAAGTCTCGAGCAAGAGCTGCACTAGTTCTATGAGCTTGTCTCTTACCTACAGAGACAAACTTACGGTTCAAATTCTCGGTTGTCCCTGCCTGCATTTCCTGAGTATTTTGTAACCCGGCTTTCCTCGCAAGACATTTACGAGTCCTCTCTCGACCATCTGCTTTGCGCTTCTCAGCATACCAAACCCTATAATTGGAGTCCGGTAAGAGGTACTCTGTTTGCTCGTAATTAGCTTCGAATTCCGGACAACTAGGAGTGGACATTGTGTAGCGAATTTGAAATCTCTGAATCAGTTTGACAGACTTTCTATCCTCTTTTACAGACCAAACAGCCCAGAACTAACTTCAGGAACCACACCCTAGAATACTTCACAGAACTGATCAGAGATCCAAAACACAGTCTTTGAATTTTAGATCTTCTGAACTAACGGCTTATGGGGGATGTTTTTGCACCTGGAGGATAGCACACCATAGTTTGCCTCCAACGACATTTCCGCACACTAAAATTAGATGGACAAGGAAGTGAAAGCGGTTCCCACAAAACCTGATCTATAACCCTGTCGTGCATCTGAAGTAGACGGGCTGCTTTTGTAATGATAGAGCTACACTTACTGTCCAAAATTTCTAAATCCAATTGACTTGGGCTCTGAGGCGGCGTCAAAAAGATTTCTTCACTTTCAATCTCATCCTCATCGTTAACAATGCGCTTCAAAGAGTTCCAAACTGCCTTACTAATTCGCTGCCACGGAGCACCAGGACGCCTCGAACCAGGGCCACCATACACAACGCCTGAAACAATGTCATTCATGCTCGCCACTTGACAGCGCTCAAACTCTACCCACCCAAACCCGACACAACCATCACCTTCATGCAAGTAGCAACGTTCGCCAAGCTCACAGCATCGGCATGCAAATCAAACCCTAAACCCACAACATTTGTGAGTACTCAACGCGTTTCCATTTAGAATTGGAACCCTAAACCGCAACGTTCACCAAGCTGCACGCGGGAACTTGCCCAAAGCTCAAATGTAAGCGGCAACATTCAAAACACAACAATCGTAAGTACAATTGCAATGCAGTTAGAAGTAATAATGATAGGATCAAATCATTCATCGGAAATCAGGACCTGATAGTGGCAATCCAACGAGCAAAAGCAATCGAAGGAATCATCCGAAACTGTCTGTCTATTTTATGGACATTCATCCAACTATTTCAGCAAGTAAGGACAAAAAGGACTGGTTACAGCTAGTATTTGGTGCTTTTTTTTTAGCAAAAAGTTGTAAAACATTACCATCTCTTCACACAAGATACATGTAGTATGATTCTACAAATTTCTCCAAAAAAATTTAGATAATTCAAAAATGTGTAACTTCAAATTCTAAATATCACCCAAAATAAGGACTTGTTACGCCCAACTTGGCTCCTAATAGTGTGCTTCCACCCACCTATTCAGTAATATATGAAATGAGTTAAGCCCGAATTGGTTGTTGAATGTATGTGTGTAGTATATGGGAATAAAACTGTCATTGCAAATCGGTTGTTGTGTTTTTGTTGCATGAGGATGTATGCAGTTGAAGAACAAGTTGAGATGGATGGTGGTCTGAGTCTATGTATGTGTTAGCTAATGGGTTGTTTGTTTAATTGAGTGTGACTTGTGTCAATTTTTAAGTTTGCATCGAATTGGGGATTCTGTGTCACTAGTAGAAAACTAACAGATTTTTGTTGAAATCAACATAATAGTGACCGGTACAACGCGACCAAATCAACAGAATTCTGTTAAAATTTCTGCGTTTTCTACTAGTGTGTGTAGTTGTAGTAAGTTACAATTAATTGCCAGGTTGGTCATATACTCATATATGGAGTTTTAGTTTGTCGCAGTCCAAATTAGAGTGAATTAGTTGTGAGCTAGCGAGGTGATAATAAAAAAATATTATAACCTAGAAATAGAGAAAACTATGAACAAGAGTAGCAATTTCAAATTGGTAAAATAAAAGTGTGAGTTTTGTGATTACCTATAGGTGGAATACATAGAATCAATCCTATTTAACATAGCCTCCCTAGGAACAAATTTTACTATAAATTTAGGTGTTTTCTAATAGTGCCTAATTGTCATCTACATTTTGGTGCCGTTGCCGGAGGAGCGACCAAGTAGGTTTTTTTTGTTTTTGTTTTTATCATTAGGATTTATAGATATGTTGATCTCTAATGAGGAGCTTGTCTATAAACTCGGAAGCTAGCAAGGTTTCTCGTGACAAAAGAGCAAGAAAGAGAGTTGCTGACCGAAAACGCAAATTTGATTCTAAAGCGGGCTGTGAGCCCAATTCAGCGAGTTGGAAGGATTTGTTCCAATTGGGACGTTTCTTTCGGCATAGGGCAAAATGTAGCCATGAATTAGATAGTGTATCTAATAAGGATAATGATCAAATAGGAAGTAGTAGTAATGACGAATTAGCTTATAAAGACGAAGTAAGAATTAAAGAGGGATTTTGTATTCTCCATTTGTTTTGTGAACTGATTTGTGTGTCAAATACTCCTCCACCTGAAGACTCTCCAAAAGAGCATGAAGAGAGAGTTCAAACCAAATTGGAAGGTGTTGAGGAGAATCAGCCTAAGGATGTTGTCTCTTTACTAATTGATTTCGCATTAGGATCTTTTCATAATAGGTCCAGTTCGTTACAGGGAGAGTACAAACCAAATTAGAAGTTGTTGAGGAGAATCAGCCTAAGGATGTTGTCTCCCCACTAATTGATTCAGCATTAGGATCTTTTCATGGTAGGTCGAGTCCGTTATAGAGAGAGTACAAACCAAATTGGAAGTTGTTGAGGAGAATCAACCTAAGGCTGTTGTCTCCTCTACTAATTGATTCTCCATTAGGATCTTTTCATGGTAGGTCCAGTCCGTTACAGATAATTAAAGAGCATCCGACTTGGATTGATAATCCAGTTTGAAAATGGGGATCTTTTCATGGTAGGTCAAGTCAGTTACAGATAATTAAAGAGCATCCAACTTGGGTTGATAATCTAGTTTGGAGTTTAGAAAGGAGGCTAATAGAAATCCCTTTAGCTTTCCGTAAAGATACAGATTTACATCTTCTAGTTAGTAACCTAGAAATAAGAGAGTTTGCTAATTAGAGTGAGTCTTCAAAATTAAACAATTCTTCTCAATCAAGTGAGGAAAGCCAAATTATAGAGGTTACATCTAACATGGCGGCCCCAACGGCCCAAATTCCAATCGTAATGCGGCCCGAGGAAGAAGCTGATAGGCCATAATATTCTCTCATGCCATTTTCAATTTTTAATGGCTGAATGGGCGATGACCCTAATAGCTATATTTATGAATATTTAACCCGTTGTAATGCAAATAATGCTAAAACTTAAACCCGCTTCCTTAGTATCTTCCCTAGTACATCAATGAACCAAGCTAAGCATTGGTTTCAACGCCAGCCAAAGGCCCGTCACTTTGATACTTGGACAAGTTTGTGGGATGCATTTTTGGCCCAGTTTAGGCCTACTTCTTATGAAGAAAAGATGTATGAAAAATTATCAGAACTCCAAATGACTATTGGTGAGAAGATTGATTCTTACCATGGTAGTTTGGAAGAAATATTACTTAGGTTACCCAACCATGAATTACGGGATGCTCATATAATGCGCCAGTTCATTAATGGACTATATCCACCAAAGCTCAAAGCCTATGTCAAGGAAATTAGTCCTACGATATTACTCGTTGCTTATCAAAGGCCAAAACTTTGGGAGGAGTTGCATTACAGTGAGACTTTAATCTCGCCTTATGTAAGCCATACAAGCTATTTAGATCAAGTAGGGATGCGTAGGGAAGAAGTAGGAGGTGTAAGTATGCTGACCTATCTTCAACCTAGTTATGTGAATGTAGTGCCCATGGCACTAGTCCAAGTAGCTCTAATTGCTACATTAGACCCTAAACAATTAAACCATAAAGCCCAACAATTGGGTAATCTCCAAGTGAATATGGCAAAAGCAGAAAAGAACAAAGGGCAACCAAATGGAAAATAGTGACCGTGCACACATTTGGTGCACAAATTGTAGGGGACATGGGCACATGTTGCTAGATTGTCCATCTCCTCCGAACTTACCACCGAAGTGTCGTTTTTGTGGGTTAATACATGAAACCAAGTCATGTCGCAACATGCAAGCTAGTTTGGTCTTACCAGCCCAAATTGGTCAAAATGGATTTTCCTAATAGGGGTGTAGCCCAAATACCTACAAATAATAACCAAGGATGGTCACAAATGCCTTTTGGTAATGTAAACCAAGGTCCACCTACTTATGGTGGACAAGTGCCTAAGTGGGGCGCCAAGGTAAGACAATTATATGTTCTAATTGTCAGCAACCTGACTACATATCCACGAATTACCCAAATTCTAGGGCACAAGTGGATTACGTACCACTATGTGGAAATTGCAATCAAAATGGCCATATGGCCGAAGAGTGCAATGATCCACGTAGAAATGAATCCCAAGAGGGGTATAATAATAACAAAAGGGATAATAGTGCTAAAATTGTATTATTGAATGATAAAGCGCCTAGAGTTAATAAGGATTGTACTTCTTACTTTATACAAATAGAAGATAAATATCAACCTTATATAAATAGGCAAGAAAAATTAGTACAAAAAGTATCTACTAGGAAGCAAATTGAAAAGTAGAATCTTCGAAAAAATTAGAAATATTGAGGGAAAAAGAAATTACTTGTAAGGAAGCTCAGCAGTTGTTAGAGAATCAAAAGCAATCAAGATTAAATATTAATTTCAAATTGGGTGGGCAAGCAAGTAAACTTGTCCTAAGTCTAATTTAGAATGAAACGCAGACTAATAATCCTGAATCTAGTCCTGATCCTTCAATTACGTAACCAAATGGGAAGTCATTCCAATTTGGCCCAATCAGTACAATGACTGCACTAACAAGAGTAAACCAACCAAATTGGATGGAAAAGTCTAGTGTAAAGGACTTGTAGCCTACAGGGTTGTCCACGTCCAACGTTCGCGGGGAAAAAGCGTTCAAATTTTGGACGTCCGGACATTCGCACGTCCAAAAGAAGCGGATGTTCACGTCCCCACAAGCCCGACGGACGGGAGCGCGGTCGGTTGGATGGTCAGACGGACGGTTAGACAGTTGGACAGACAGATAGGCAAACGAGCGGACAGCCTGGTGCATGCATCTACAAATAAAAAATTAAAAAAAAAAAAAAAAAAAAAAAAATTGGCGGATGGTCGGACGACCTGGTGTGTGAGGCGGATTCCAAACAATCCGCCCCATCACAACCTCAAGGCCATCCAGCGTTTGCCCAACAAGAAAAAAAAAAAAAAAGACGGATGGATGGACTGGCGGACAATGAATCCAATGGTCACGGTTGGGCAGACATTGTTCATTGATTTTTCAAAACAATTGTCCATAGAATTTTTTAAGCTTTCATTAACTTTTTTTCAATATTGAACAAAAAAATAGTATTTTGATTTGAATTTGTAACCATACAAATTAAACTAGATATGACAAAGATTGCATCAATTTTGGAAACAAAATATAACATTACTTATGGATTGAAAGCTTATAATATTTGATCACGCAAGTGTTGAAACTTTAAAAATGATGTTAGGTCACTTTAACCTTTGTCTAAAGTTCAAATCTAAAAAAGTTAATGACCAAAAAATTATGAGGTTAATATGCACAACATATAGAACACCAATCAATTTATAGCCTATCAATTTTTATGTAAAAGTACATTACAAAGTACAAATGTACATATGAGATCCATAAATGATTATTTTTTGTACATGAGGGGTCATCATATTGGAGGGTCAATTACATTATTCACTACCAAAGCACCATTTGTTTTGATATGAGATATAATGTTGATTGTTTAGAGTTTATAATTTAGGATGTACATATAGGTATAAGGTTGTAGGATAATAACCTTTAATTAAATTTTTGGCGTATGAATAATATATTTAATCTTAATATTCAATATACTACATTAAATCACATTAAAGTGCTTAGAGCCATTGTAGCAACATTTTCTAATAGAATAATAAAATGATACAATTGTTTATACTATGCATACCTTGGATTTTGCAATATCTATGCATTTTACAACAAAACTTAATGAAATAGTTTAAGTTATGATTATGTGTTCTATTTTTGTACAATGGAGCACGCTTAACGGTTAATCCTTCAAACCTTCAAAAACATTGAAAACATAAATCAATAAGTCAATAATATTTACATATGTAGTGCATTTTGATAATTACACTAAAAAAAATTGGAAGTCAAACATATTATGCACACCACATCAACGTTTTGGATAATTGATGTAAGGTTCAAAGTTAGTTTAGGGTCAAAAATATAGGGTTTAGGGTTTAGGGTTTAGGGTTTAGAACATACATTTCAATGTGTAGAAAAATAACTTCAATTATCCTTACATACATTCAATCATCCTGCATTGGATGCTTGTAGCATATATTTGAATAATAAGAGTCCTTAAGACTCATTTGTGCTTTATAGAATCTAATGTTGTTGTCTACCTAGTCTTGGCTGTTGGATATGTTGTTCGCAAACCCATCCGTCCGCCCAAATTTATTTATTTATTTTTTTCCGTAGGGCGGACCTTGGATGGCCTTGAGGTTGTGACAGGGCGCACTATATGGGATCGGCCTCACACGGCCATTTGCCCGTCCGCCAAAAAAAAAATTATTTATTTTTATTTTATTTTTCTTTCGGCAAACGCTGGACAGCCTTGAGATTGTGATAGGTCGGACTGTTTAGAATCCACCTCAAACACCAAACTGTTCGCCCGTCTGTCCGTCTATTCGTCCACCAAAATAATTTACAAAAAAAATTCTGTAAGTAAATGCTGGACAGCCTTGAGGTTGCGATAGGGCGGACTATTTGGGATCTGCCTCACACACCAAGACATCTGCTCTTCCATCCGCTTAATAGAAAGAAAAAGAAAAATTGCAGATCTTGTGGCCGACGGCCCCAGCAGACAGGGCAGACAGCCTCAGCAAACGCGGTGGACAACCTGTGCGGAGGGCATCGGCGGACGGAACAAATAAATGTCGGCGGACGGCCGGAGGGCAAAGCTCGTGGACGCAGGACATCTGGATGTCCAGTCAACCTTGACAACCTGTCTAATTTGATAGGGCCTTCAATCTTATCTAATGATGAGCCACTAGTAATTCCTCCTATTTGGGTAGAAGCTGTTCGTCTTGGTAGTAAGACTGATTCCCAGTTGGATAAAATGGGGGTGGTTAAAATGTAGAGCCAAATTGGAAAAGTAGTCAATTTGCCTTTTAGAAAGAACAAAGTAAACAACCAAACAGAAATTACTAGCCCAGATCCTTCAATAACGTATCCAATTGGGAAGTCAGACTAATTTGGCCTAGTTAGTACAATGACTGGACGAACAAGAGTAAACCAACCAAATTGCATGGAAAAATCTAGTGTAAAGGACCTGTCCAATTTGATAGAGCCTTCAATCTTATTTGATGATGAGTTGTTAGTAATTCCTCCTATTTGGGTAGAAGCTGTTCGTCTTGGTAGTAAGACTGATTCCAAGTTGGATAAAATGGGGGTGCAAAAAATATATTGCCTAATTGAAAAAGCAGTCAATTTGCCTTTTAGGAAAAAAGGAGTGAACAATCAAATAGGAATTACTAGCCTAGATCCTTCAATTACGTAACCAAATTGGAAGTGAGACCAATTTGGCCTTATCGGTACACTGACTGCACAAACAAGAGTAATCCAACCAAATTTCCTGAAAAAGTCCAGTGTAAAGGACCTGTCCAATTTGATAGAGCCTTCAATCTTATTTGATGATGAGTCGTTAGTAATTCCTCCTATTTGGGTAGAAGCTGTTTATCTTGGACTCTTGGTAGTAAGACTAATTCTTAGTTGGTTAAAATGGAGTACAAAAAATACATTGCCTAATAGAAAAAGCAGTCATTTTCCCTTTTAGGAAGAAAGGATTAAATAATCAAATAGAAATTATTAGCCCCTTGATCCTTCAATGACGTAACCAAATTGGAAGTTAAACCAAATTGGCCCAATTAGTGCAATGACTGCACGAACAAGAGTAAACCAACCAAATCCTATGGAAAAGTCCAGTCTAAAGGACATGTGTCGCAACACAAGAAAGCACAATTATCCTAGTAAGCGTTTGAAAATGACTAAAAACACTTTTAGGATGACTCGTGTATCGTTCCCTAGAGATTTAACTTGTAGTTTCCTGAGGTGGACCGGATTGGGATGCGGAAGCCAACCAAAAACACTAAACCCAGATCTGAGACCGGAAATGGTTTATGCTGACCAACTGTTACTAATCCAATTTCCCCTCAAATCCCACAATCAAAACACTACACCCAAGTAAGGAGGAGTGTCATAATCTTGGGCCTCTCCTTATTCGAGCAAATCTTATCCTATCCAACTAGTCATATGCGGAATCAGGAAGGAGTGGCATAATCATGTGCCTCTTCCAGATCCGGATCCATATCTAGCAATTTTCTGTTACCAAGTATGAAGTTTAACCTCTATGTTGGAGGGATCCTTTCTTGGGATTCAGGAAGGACACGTAAATCCTACCCTTCAATGTTTTTAGAGTGACTGAAGTTTCACTTAACAGAACAAAACACAAGACACACACACTAGGCAGCAATTATTCCCTTACAGCTGATCCGGATGTGAATCTAGTCTAACAGGTCACGCAAGGAATCATCACCAACCTCTCAACACTACAACGATAGATTCCTTCAAGACCAGGATTTCCTAGGCAGAGTTTGGAACCGAATAACTAAAAGGTTCAACATACAAATTTGATTCCTTCTTCCGAATACAACAGGACCTCTCAGCACTTTGATTGTCCTAAGACTGGGTACTACCTGACTTCATTCAATCTAGGAGTGGCTATCCCACACGGAAGTTCCTAAAGCAACCAGATCGTACTCAAATTCCTCCCAGTACACTCAATCCTCTTACAAACTCACTTTAGTTCTCGGAACCGGATCCGACAGAACCTGGGGACTCACCCTTCCTCTCTATTCTTGTAAACATAGATACCATTGCCAAGTAATGATTCAACACTCCAAGCATACCAACATAATACCACGACTTTTCAGACTTGGGCACATGATGGAATGGAAATTTGAACTTTGCTTAAAGGAAATGAAAACAAGACTAAAATGATGCCTTCGGCTGCCATCCAAGGTCAGCCTCTAAATACCAACCCAAGGGAACCCTAAAGGTCCCAAGGGAATAAAGCATAAGTCAGGAGAATGACAAGTGTCATTCTTTATCCCCCACCCGTTGACTTTCCACCACGTGGCCAATCCTGAAAAAAGTGAATCTCAGATCCGAAAAATCCGGATTCGGATGTCCAAGTGCATCTAGCTCAAAAGCAGCTAACTAGTAGCTTCCTACCTACCACAAACCTAGGTTTTCAATCAACTGACCTACACCTAATCTATGAAACTTCCTACCTACTTCCTAGGCCGCTTCGGAGAAGGTTCCTCATGCTTGGTGAATCCTTTCCTAGATGGCTGGATTCTACTTGATGATGCCTTACCACCAACTGTCGCCTTCCCCTTTGAGGGCGTCTGAATTTTCCCCTTGAAGCTCGTGGAGGAGATTCAAATCGTATCAGAGTCTTCTTATGATTCCAATTCCTGGTCCTCATCCGAATCGGATCCGGTTTCTGACTTGCTGGCCACTTCCTTAGAATTGTCTGGCGACTCGTCCCCCTCTGATTGCTAACTGACGGGAGATGCCTCCCTTGCTCGCTTGGCTGTTGATTTCTTTTTGATCGTACTGTGCTCCTTCGGTGATCGTCTGATGTCCGTGCTATGGGGTGTGCCCATCTCTAATCTGGACTTCCAGGCTTGAATCTTGGATCCGGATGCAGGTGTAGACTTTTCTTCCTTCACCGCTTTCAGATTTGGAGTTGCTTTTGCTGGAGTCTTCTCCTCCTCTGGCTTGCTCCGTTGCTTCCCAGATGCCGGTGTAGACATCTCTGCTGTCTTTGAAGTCAAAATGTCCTTCCTTGGGCTGACTTTCCCCTCCTACTTCGGATCCGAATATAGACCCGCATGTTGAAGAACGTCCCGGATCTCGTACAAGACTTTTTCCGTCGCCTCTGAGAATTCAACCAAGACTGTCACTGACTTTACTGCTGCCTCGTTGCCTACTTTGTGGATTTCTTCGTCAAACATCTTGGCCTTGCTCACCACATCCCCGGAAGCCTCTATAAAGTAGTGGATCCGTTTCAGCGTCGCTCCTACCTCTGAGGAAAGCTTCTTCTCGTCCGCACTCTGCTTTGGTTTCTTCTCTAACTGACACTGAAGCAACTCATTCTCCTTTGTCAGTTCCTCAACCTTGTCTTCCCATTTCTGGGGTTTCTTTGATCGGAGTAGGTCCTCTACCTTCTCTCCGAGTTCTGACACGTCAATCCCTCCTAGTAGACCGCATACATTTCTGACTACTCCTCTCTCCGTGTCAACCTTCTCTTGGATCCTCTCGAGATCCTCAATCACTCTCCCCAGGGAATCCTGTCCTTCCGTTTCCGGATTGACGGACTGTCTCTCTTCGTCCTGAGCTCCCTTCCTCTTTTCAGAGGCTCACATCCTCTCTAAATGCTTCGTCTTATCTGAGGATGACTTATTCTTCTCTGAAGACTCTCTCTCAGAATCCTCTTCCGTATCCTTCTCATCCTCACATTCTGGCTTCCGGGGTGGAGTGAGATTCAACTTCACCATCGTGGGTGCGGATTTATATGCTACCTTCTCCTCACTCCCCAAAGTCCCCAGATGTTGATACAAGTGAAAAATGAAAGGACCAATGGAGGTGGCCTTGGTGTTGCCTAATGCGTGGACCATCTTGCTCACTAGATTCTTAATGACTTCAGCCCAGGAGACTTTCCTCTCTCCGCTCAGTGCTTCAAAAATCGTATTGGCCCAAGTTACTGTAATCCGGTTTGGCCTTTCCGGATACAGAATGGGGACCAAATACTCTAACAATCTCTTCTCCCTTGGATCCTTACAATCTGCTACTGCGTAGCCATCCTTTGGGTTGGGAGGGTTTATGAATTTACCTTCCGCGTATTTGTCAGTCCAGGATGCCAACCTGTCCCCAGCACGCGGAAAGTCGTATGTCCTCTTCCACAACTCAATCGTCCACTTGGCCGGAAGCGCTCGGACCGTCTTGATCCACTTGTTGGACTGTCTATCCATCAGCTCCAGAACCATGTTGTCATCCCTCAAGCTCCAAAGTCGACTCAGAAATCCGCTACACCCCAGCTGCCCCAGATCCGCGTCCAATTGCTTCTTCTCCTTCTCATCCTTCGGAATCACCGGGTAGACAGTCTTGAACTTCAGATTTACAAAGCCGCTCCCCTCCGCCTTTGCGATAGCCCTCAGAGGTAGCGCTCACACTCCAGCCTCACTCTCCCTCAACTCAATTCTTCCGTAAACAAACAACTCAATTCCTCACAGCAGGAATCGGAAACAGAGAGCGCATCTCTCCAAGCTCCAAACGCTCAGCTCCGCGCGCTCCAGCAGAATGGAAGACAAGAAATGAGAGTGTGGGGTGTAATCCCTCCCCTTTTCTTTCCCGTTCCAGCCACTCACCGTTAGGGTTAGCCGTTTTCTGGCCAAGTATCCGTTCCTGCGGAATTCCCGGAAAATCCGACCGTTGAACGGTCCTCCGTCACATCCTAGGAATCCGTTGGATCCAGAAAATGTCCAGCTAGATGCCGATACCGGTTCCGTTGGCTCCTAATATATCTCCGTCTATATCTCCGTGATTTCTGCTAACTATATGCGGAATCTAGGATCCTCATCCGGTTCCGGTATCCGGGCAGAATTAGGAAACTTTTTAGGAGTTTCCTTAACTAAATTATCTATTTAGTTCTACTACCCTATTGACTAAATCTTAATGTTAGTAAAGTCCTAATATTCCATGCCTGGAACCAAAAAAAATATGTTAAGATTTGAATCCTCACCCGGATTATCTAGTAATTCCTTATCTCATCTATTTTCAGGTTCCCACAACATGACTAAATTGATAGTGCCTTCACTTCTACTTGGGTAAAAGTTGTTTGTCTTCGTAGTAAGACTGATTCTAAGTTGCATAAAATGCGGGCAGTTAAAAAAGACAACCAAATTGGAAAAGCAATCAATTATGTAACTAAATAGGAAGGCAAACCAATGACGCCCAGTTCCTACAAAGCTACATGAACAAAAGTATCCAACCAAATTCGATAGAAAAGTTCAGTCTAAACTCTAAACGACATGACCAATTTGATAGAGCCTTCAATCTTATCTAATGATGAGCCAATAGCAATTCCTCTTATTTGGATAGAAGCAATTTGTCTTGGTCGCAAGACTGATTCCAAGTTGGAAAAATAGGAGTAGTTAAAATGTACAACTCAGCTGAAAAAGCAGTCAAATCGCTTTTTAGGAAGAAAGGAGTTAAGAGCCTAATAAGAATTACTACCACAAATCCTTAAATTACATATCCAAATGGAAAGTGAGTCCAATGTGGCCCAGTTGGTACAATGACTGAACAAACAAAATAAACCACCTAAATTCCATAGAAAAGTCCAATCTAAAGAACCTCTTCAATTTGATAAAGCATTCAATCTTATCTGATGATGAGTTGTTAGTAATTCCTCCTATTCGGGTAGAAGTTGTTCGTCTTGGTAGTAAGATTGATTCTTAGTTGGCTAAAACTTGGGTATTTAGAATGTACATCCAAATTGAAAAACTAGTCAAATTTGCTTTTAGCAAGAAAGAAATAACTAACCAAATAGGAATTACTAGCCCTCATTCTTGAATCACGTAACCAAATTGGAAGTTAGACCAATTTGGCCCAATTAGTGCAATGACTACACGAACAAGAATAAACCAACCAAATTGCATGGAAAAGTCCTGTGTAAAGGTCTAAAGGACCTGTCCAATTTGATAATGCCTTCAATCTTATTTTATGATGAGCCATTAGTAATTCCTCCTATTTGGGTACAAGTTGTTTGTCTTGGTAGTAAGATTGATTCCAAGTTGGATAAAATGGGGGTGCAAAACATATATTGCCTAATTGGAAAAGCAGTCAATTTGCCTTTTAGGAAAAAACCAGTTAACAATCAAATAAGAACGTCTTGATACTAAGAATGATTCCAATCAAATAAGAACGTCTTGATACTAAGAATGATTCCAAGTTGGATAAAATGATAATGGAAAAAATATATTGCCTAATTGGAAAAGCAGTCAATTTCCCTTTTAGGAAAAAAGGAGTTAACAATCAAATAGGAATTACTAGGCCTGATTCTTGAATCACGTAACCAAACTGGAAGTTAAACCAATCTGGCCAAATTAGTGCAATGATTGCACGAACAAGAGTAAACCAACCAAGTTGCATGAAAAAGTCCAGTGTAAAAGACGTGTCCAATTTAATAGAGCATTCAATCTTATCTGAAAATAAGTCATTAGTAATTCCTCCTATTTGGGTAGAAGCTGTTCGACTTGGTAGTAAGATTGATTCCAAGTGGGATGAAATGGGGGTTCAAGAAATATATTGTCTAATTGGAAAAGCAGTCAATTTGCCTTTTAGGAAAAAGGAGTAAACAATCAAATAGGAATTACTAGCCCTAATTCTTGAATCACGTAACAAAATTGGAAGTTAGATTAATTTGGCCGAATTAGTGCAATGATTGCACGAACAAGAGTAAATTAACCAAATTGGATGAAAAGGTCCAGTGTAAAGGACTTGTCCTATTTGATAGAGCGTTCAATCTTATCTGATGATGAGCCGTAAGTAATTCCTCCAATCCTCCTATTTGGGTAGAAGCTGTTTGTCTTGGTAGTAAGATTGATTCCAAGTGGGATAAAATGGGGGTACAAAAAATATATTGCCCAATTGGAAAAGCAGTCAATTTTCCTTTTAGGAAAAAAGGAGTAAACTATCAAATAGGAATTACTAGCTCTGATTTTTGAATCACGTAACCAAATTGGAAGTTAGACCAATTTGGCGCAAGTTGCGCAATGAATGCACGAACAAGAGTAAACCAACATAATTGCATGGAAAAGTCCAGTTTAAAGGACCTGTCCAATTTGATAGAGCTTTCAATCTTATCTAATGATGAGCCATTAGTAATTTCTCCTATTTGGATAGAAGCTGTTTGTCTTGGTACTAAGACTTATTCCAAGTTGGACAAAATGGGGGTACAAAAGATATATTGCCTAATTGGAATAGCAATCATTTTGCCTTTTAGGAAGAAAGGATTAAATAACCAAATAGGAATTACTAGCCCTCATTCTGAAATCACGTAACCAAATGGGAAGTCAGTCAATTTTGGCCTTATCGATACAATGACTGCACAAAAAAGAGTAAACCAATCAAATTGGATGGAAAAGTCCTATGTAACGGACCTGTCCAATTTGATAGAGCATTCAATCATATCTGATGATGAGCCGATAGTAATTCCTCGTATTTGGGTGGAAGCTGTTCATCTTCGTAGTAAGACTGATTCCAAGTTGGATAAAATGGGGATGCAAAAAAATATATTGCCTAATTGGAAAAGCAGTCATTTTGTCTTTTAGGAAAAAAGGAATAAACAATCAAATAGGAGTTACTAGCTCAGATCCTTCAATTAAGTAACCAAATCGGAAGTCAGACCAATTTGGCCTTATTGGTACAATGACTGCACGAAGAGGAGTAAACCAACCAAATTGGATGAAATATTCCATTGTAAAGGACGTGTCTAATTTGATAGAGCCTTCAATCTTATCTAATGATGAGCAGTTAGTAATTCCTCCTATTTGGGTTGAAGCTACTCGTCTTGGTAGTAAGATTCATTCTAAGTTGGATAAAATAGGGGTGCAAAAAATAAATTGCCTAATTGTAAAAGCATTCAATTTGCCTTTTAGAAAAAATGGAGTAAACAATCAAATAGGAATTACTAGCCCTAATTCTTGAATCACGTAACCAAATTGGAAATTAGACCAATCTCGCCCAAGTAGTGCAATGACTACACAAACATGAGTAAACTAACCAAATTGGATGAAAAAGTCCAGTGTAAAGCACTTGTCCTACTTGATAGAGCGTTCAATCTTATGTGATGATGAGCTGTTAGTAATTCCTCCTATTTGGGTAGAAGCTGATCGTCTTGGTAGTATGACTGATTCCAAGTTGGATAAAATGGGGGTGCAAAAAATATATTGCCTAATTGAAAAAGCAGTCAATTTGCTTTTTAGTAAAAAAGGGGTAAACAATGAAATAGGAATTACTAGCCCTGATTTTTGAAACATGTAACCAAATTGGAAATTAGACCAATTTGGACCAAAATTCCTCCTATTTTGCCCGTAGAAGCTGTTCGTCTTGGTAGTAAGATTGATTCCAAGTGGGATAAAATGTAGGTGCAAAAAATATATTGCCCAATTGAAAAAGCAGTCAATCTGCCTTTTAGGAAAAAAGGAGTAAACTATCAAATAGGAATTACTAGCCCTGATTCATGAATCACGTAACCAAATTGGAAGTTAAACCCATTGGGCCTAGTTAGTGCAATGATTGTAGGAACAAGAGTAAACAAACCAAATTGCATAGGAAAGTCAAGTTTAAAGGACGTGTCCAATTTGATAGAGCCTTCAAGCTTATTTGATGATGAGCCATTGATAATTCCTCCTATTTGGGTAGAAGCTGTTCATCTTGGTAGTATGACTGATTCCAAGTTGGATAAAATGGGGATGCAAAAAATATATTGCCTAGCTGAATAAGCAGTCAATTTGCCTTTTAGGAAAAAAAGAATAAACAATGAAATAGGAATTACTAACCCTGATTCTTGAATCACATAACCAAATTGGAAGTCAGATCAATTCAGCCCAATTAGTGCAATGACTGCACGAACAAGAGTAAGCCAACCAAATTCTATACAAAAGTCCAGTCTTAAGGACATGACTAAATTGATAGTGCCTTCATTCCTACTTGGGTAAAAGCTATTTGTCTTGGTAGTAAGACTAATTCTAAGTTGCATAAAACGCGGGTAGTTAAAAAAGACAACCATATTGGAAAATCAGTCAAGTACGTAACTAAATACGAAGGCAGACCAATGAGGCCCAGTTCGTACAAGGCTGCACGTGAAAAAAAGTATCCAATCAAATTCGATAGAAAAGTTCAGTCTAAAGGACGTGACCAATTTGATAGAGCCTTCAATCTTATCTAATGATGTGCCAATAGCAATTCCTCTTATATGGATAGAAACAATTTGTCTTGGTCGCAAGACTGATTCCAAGTTGGAAAAATAGGAGTAGTTAAAATGTACAGCTAAGTTGAAAAAGCAGTCAAATTGCTTTTTAGGAAGAAAGGAGTTAAGAGCCTAATAAGAATTACTAGCACAAAATAATCCTTAAATTACATATCCAAATGGAAAGTGAGTCCAATGTGGCCCAGTTGGTACAAAGATTGAACGAACAAAATAAACCACCTAAATTCCATAGAAAAGTCCAATCTAAAGGACCACTTCAATCTGATAGAGCATTCAATCTTATCTGATGGTGAGTTGTTAGTAATTCCTCCTATTCGGGTAGAAGTTGTTCATCTTGGTAGTAAGACTTATTCTTAGTTGGCTAAAACTTGGGTATTTAGAATGTATAGCCAAATTAAAAAACTAGTCAAATTCGCTTTTAGCAAGAAAGAAGTAAATAACCAAATAGGAAATACTAGCCCTGATTCTTGAATCACGTAACCAAATTGGAAGTTAGACCAATTTGGCCCAATTAGTGCAATGACTGCACGAACAAGAGTAAACCAACCAAATTGCATGGAAAAGCCGAGTGTAAGGGACCTGTCCAATTTGATAGAGCCTTCAATCTGATGAGATGATGAGCCATTAGTAATTCCTCCTATTTAGGTAGAAGCTGTTCGTCTTAGTCGTAAGATTGATTCCGAGTTGGATAAAATGGAGGTGCAAAGAATATATTGCCTAATTGGAAAAGCAGTCAATTTGCCTTTTAGAAAGAAAGGAGTAAACAATGAAATAGGAATTACTAGCCCTGATTCTTGAATAACCTAACCAAATTGGAAGTTAGAACAATCTGGCCCAATTAGTGCAATGACTGCACAAACAAGAGTAAACCAATCAAATTGCATGGAAAAGTCCAGTGTAAAGGACCTGTCCAATTTGATAAAGGGTTCAATCTTATCTGATGATGAGCCGTTAGAAATTCCTCCTATTTGGGTGGAAGCTGTTCGTCTTGGCAGTAAGATTGATTCCAAGTTGGATAAAATGGAGGTGCAAAGAATATATTGCCTAATTGGAAAAGCAGTCAATTTGCCTTTTAGAAAGCAAGGAAGTAAACAATGAAATAGAAATTACTAGCCCTGATTCTTGAATAACCTAACCAAATTGGAAATTAGAACAATTTGGCCCAATTAGTGCAATGACTGCACAAACAAGAGTAAACCAATCAAATTGCATGGAAAAGTCTAGTATAAAGACCTGTCCAATTTGATAAAGGGTTCAATCTTATGTGATGATGAGCCGTTAGAAATTCCTCCTATTTGGGTGGAAGCTGTTCGTCTTGGCTGTAAGATTGATTCCAAGTTGGATAAAATGGGGGTGCAAAAAATATATTGCCTAATTGGAAAAGAGTTCAATTTGCCCTTAAGGAAAATAGGAGTGAACAATCAAATAGGAATTACTAGCTCTGATCCTTCAATTACGTAACCAAATTGGAAGTTAGACCAATTTGGCCTCATGGGTACAATGACTGCACGAAGAGGAGTAAACCAACCAAATTGGATGAAAAAGTCCAGTGTGAAGGACTTGTCCTATTTGATAGAGCGTTCAATCTAATTTGATGATGAGCCGTTAGTAATTCCTCCTAGTATTTTGGTAGAAGCTATTTGTCTGGATAGTAAGATTGATTCCAAGTTGGATAAAATGGAGGTGCAAAAAAAAGATTGCCTAATTCAAAAAGCAGTCAATTTGTCTTTTAGGAAAAGAAGTAAACAATCAAATAGGAATTACTAGCCCTGATTCTTGAATCACGTTACGAAATTGGAAGTTAGACCAATTTGGCCCGATTAGTGCATTGACTGCACGAACAAGAGTAAACCAACCAAATTGGATGGAAAAGTCCACCGTAAATGGCTTTCCAATTTGATAGAGAGTTCAATTTCATCTGATGATGAGCTGTTAGTAATTCCTCCTATTTGGGTAGAAGACGTTCGTCTGGGTAGTAAGATTGATTCCAAGTTGGATAAAATGGGGGTAGTTGAAATATATTGCCTAATTGAAAAAGCAGTCAATTTGCCTTTTAGGAAGAAAGGAGTAAACTATCAAATAGGAATTACTAGCCCTAATTCTTGAATCATGTAACCAAATTGGAAGTTAGACCCATTGGGCCCACTTAGTGCAATGACTGCACGAACAAGAGTAAACAAACCAAATTTGATGGAAAAGTCCACCGTAAATGACTTTCCAATTTGATAGAGCGTTCAATCTTATGGGATGATGAGCCATTAGTAATTCCTCCTATTTGAGTAGAAGCTGTTTATCTTGGTAGTAAGATTGAATCCAAGTTGGATAAAATGGGGGTACAAAAAATATATTGCCTAATTGAAAAAGCAGTCATTTTGCTTTTTAGGAAGAAAGGAGTAAACTATCAAATAAGAATTACTAGCCCTGATTCGTGAATCACGTAACCAAATTGGAAGTTAGACCAATTTGGCGCAATTATTGCAATGATTGCACAAACAAGAGTAAACCAACGAGGCAACCAAATTGCATGGAAAAGTCCAATTTAAAGGACGTGTCCAATTTGATAGAGCGTTCAATCTGATCTGATGATGAGCCATTAGTAATTCCTCCTATTTGGGTAGAAGTTGTTTGTCTTCGTAGTAAGATTGATTCCAAGTTGGATAAAATGGGGGTGCAAAAAATATATTGCTTAATTCGAAAAGCAGTCAATTTGCCTTTTAGGAAGAAAGGATTAAATAACCAAATAGGAATTACTAGCCCTGATTCTCAAATCACGTAACGAAATGGGAAGTCAATCCAATTTGGCCTTATCGTTACAATGACTGCACGAAAAAGAGTAAACCAACCAAATTGGATGAAAAAGTCTAGTTTAAAAGACTTGTCTTATTTGATTGAGTGTTCAATCTAATTTGATGATGAGCCGTTAGTAATTCCTCCTATTTCGGTAGAAGCTGTTCGTCTTAGTAGTAAGATTGAATCCAAGTTGGATAAAATGGGGGTACAAAAAATTGATTGCCTAATTCGAAAAGCAATCAATTTGCCTTTTAGGAAAAAAGAAGTAAACAATCAAATAGGAATTATTAGCCCTAATTCTTGAATCACGTAACCAAATTGGAAGTTAGACCAATTTGGCCAAATTAGTGCAATGACTGCACGAACAAGAGTAAACCAACCAAATTGCATGGAAAAGTCCAGTGTAAAGAACCTGTCCTATTTCATAGAGCGTTCAATCTTATTTGATGATGAGCCGTTAGTAATTCCTCTTATTTGGGTAGAGGCTTGTTTGTCTTGTTAGGAAAATTGATTCCAAGTTGGATAAAATGGGGGTGCAAAAAATATATTGTCGAATTCGAAAAGCAGTCAATTTGCCTTTTAGGAAAAAAGGAGTAAACAATCAAATAGGAATTACTAGCCCTGATTCTTGAATCACGTAACGAAATTGGAAGTTAGACCAATTTGGCCCAATTAGTGCAACGACTGCAAGAACAAGAGTAAACCAACCAAATTGGATGGAAAAGTCCAGCGTAAAGGACCTGTCCAATTTGATAGAGCGTTCAATCTTATCTGATGATGAGCCATTAGTAATTCCTCGTATTTGGGTAGAAGTTGTTCGTCTTGGTATTAAGATTGATTCCAAGTTGGATAAAATGGGGGTAGTTGAAATGTATAGCCAAATTGGAAAAACAGTCATTTTGCCTTTTAGGAAGAAAAGTTTAAACAACCAAATAAGAATTACTAGCCCTGATCCTTTAATCAGGTAACCAAATTGGAAGTTAAACCAAATTGGCCCAGTTAGTGCGATGACTACACGAAGAAGAGTAAACCAAACAAATTAAATGGAAAAGACCTATGGGAACGCAAGAATGCAGTAGGGTACTTACAGCCTTTCTGAGCCTTTAAAAACATTTAATGCAAAAGTTATATTGGATGATATATCTGCCAATCTAAGTGTGACGCAACATAGTATTTGTCTTTYATGCATTCACTCATTGCTCTAGCCAATTGTTATTAGCTCGTAACTTAGTCCTAAAGGCATGCAAGTGGTGAATCAATCCACTAACAAGATGATGGGGCTTCTCCTATGGTGTGAATGGGCTTCAATCCTCTTGTCAAAAWGTCAATTCAAGGYGCTTGTTTTCTACAYTATGTGCTTCATATTGATCAAKTGAATTGACTTAGCCTCCAATTCTTGTCAAATKTTTTTCATMTCCACTAGCTTCTTTCTAATTTTATCTCTAYCTAGATTCCATCTTGACGATTGSARTATAGCTATGTAGAGTTCGTGGTGGTAAAATAGAATATTCCTCGAAAGGATGTTCTTAAAAACCTCGCTAAAATGAATTTCTCTAGGCCCACAACTATACAGTTAGGGCATGGTTGGCATCTCTTTGCCGAGTATGTTTTTTTTATGGGCCCCGTCAAGGGACGCTTACGCTCCCAACAAGGGGATCGTGACGGGGCAACTTCGTTCTCTAGGGCCCACACGTCTTGTTTTTTTAAAACTAAGGTTCAATAGATGCTAAAATTAGAACTTTTTCCAATATTTGTTTCTTACCATACGATTTTTTGCTCGTCAAAATATCAATTTCCATAAAATTTTGACCTCACTCTCCTTCTGAATTATTTTCCTCCCCCCCCCGCCCTGCAACTATGGTAAAGTAGCTCGCTTGTGCCTTCCACACGTCTCCAATGCTTCATTTCCTTTATGGAAGATGCCAATCCCAACCTTGATCTGCAGAACTGTGMGCTTGAACTGAGATTCAGTTCTTCAGTGGGAACTAACTTACAATGTGAAGTACCTGACTATCCACTTTGGGCCAGCTCCTGATAACTTCTTATTGAGGATGAGATGTGCTTCGCTCGTTTCGCTCGTAGGCCAGCTCATCAGATTGCTACAGTACTGCAAGCTTTGCTAAGTCAATGATCTCTCTCTCTCTGACTCTCTCTCGACTGCAGATTTTCTGTATCGATCAACCGACAGTGAGAAATTAGAATTCTAAAATGCTCAGACACTTCTTCAGAAATCATTGTTTTTTTCTCTTCCCGTCGCATGGTAAATGCAATTGGCGGAACAAGCCGACCAAAGTGCCGGCGAAGGCAGGCAGGCAGGCACACCCAAAGGTCGGCGAGGGATGGCTTAACTTAACGGCTTCTTCACTTGGCGCCGTGCGATGGGGGGAGACAACAGTGAGGGGGATGACAACTGCAAAGCTGAACTTATTATTATTATTTTACTCCAAGATTGACTAATTACGAGAGCCAGGAACGGAAGCCTTTTATCTTGCTTTGGAATGCCGACCGGGACCGACCGATCCAGGTGGGACCAAGACTGAGGACCGGGACCAAACTCAGCGAACCAACGAACCAACGGAAGCTTAATCGACGCCAGAGGCCAACTGAAAAAATTGCGTCACCGCTGGCTGGGTGACGGACGCTCCGGCCGGCGGGCGGTCTCGGAGTTGAAAGGACCTGGAGGCGACACGTGTCGCTTTTGACGTGGCGAGTCCSGTCAGCCGAGCGATACCTGGTTGGCTACTCAGTCCCGGATGGCGTTGCCAAACATCCGTCGTTGTGGAACGACGGAGTGCCTGCTCACCGTCAGTTCGTCGTCGCTTCCACGGTGATGGACACTTCGTCTCCACGGCTTTGGGTCCCTTCTCGGCTGTGCGAGTCCTCCTGCCTCCAGTGAGAACAGGATTTGTTGGTGATTGGCGAGTTCTCTTGGTTTCCGGTCCAGGTAAGTCGTTCGCTAGTGCAAGATTTTCATTGCATGCCGAAATCGTGGAGATTTTTGTGATTTTTCGCGACCCAGGGGCTCGGGAGGATTGCGTTGTGAAAGCGTAGGGTGAAATCGAGCTTTCTTGTTTTAGGTTTGGTTAGTGGTGTCGTGCCCTTGCATAGAWGACAGTGAATTGTTCGATTGGTGCACGTTTCTGTAGGACATTGAGGCCATCAGGCGTGGAGAAGGGTTCAGGTGAATTGGACGTGGTGCAGGGGCGCGGGAACCTAAGGAAGGGGAAGCGATGGCCGTCACGGTTGGAATGAACAAGTGCGTGGGAGCAGCGTGTGTTCGAGGTGCTGTGATGAAGGAACTGGTCCTTGGACGTCAACAGTTCGTCCACACATCGGTCTGCACAAATTTCTATGGTAGGTAATCTTCGTCAGCTCATGAGGATTTTGCAGTGTAGAATCGAGTGACAATTTGGTAGTGACTTTTTTGAAATTGAATTGTTTGTTTGTCAGTTTTTATACTGCTAGTTTTCACGTTGGGGATTGTGATATACAGTATCGAATTTATTTATGTAGGACACAAGTTCGTGTATTTCAATCACTGATTCAGAGGACTATGATATCTGGACGTAATGTGGTCCAATTCAGCTATTTTTTTCGTAGTGAGCTCAGCATTCTCCATTGTTCATGAATTTGGAATTATGGAGAGTCCTGTTTCTTAGCATAGTCCATGGAAAATACTTCAAATCCTGGAAATGGAGCCTTCTGAATTTTAGTATTTGGATCTTTCGATGGTGTATGAATTGAATGTCAATGAACGCAGCCTTTGCAGTCAGTTTGTCATTGGAAAATGAATAATATAGGAGTCTTTATCAATTTCTATGATGTATGGAAGCTGAAGTGGAGGCATTCCTAAAGTTTCATGACTGTGGTTTAAGCTTATTCTGTAAGCATTATTCATGTGTTTGTTTTACTTGAGTTTGCAATGACTTCATGGACATCTAAGTCATTCGACAGTTAGTGATTATATCGCTCTTCATCCTACACTGATCGTTTACCTAATGCGAATCCAAACGCTTTCATAAACTTCAGTTATACTCAATGAAGAGCTGTTTCTTTCAGGGACGCGTTTGAGTGTTCGGCCTGCTTACACGAAGGCTGTGTTAATGCGACAAGACGTGAAGGTCAGGTCTATGTCTGCAACTGGCGAAAATGGATCCTACAAGGAGCCTACTGACTATGACTATGACTTAGTAGCCATCGGGGCGGGTAGTGGTGGTGTTCGGGCTGCCCGGTTTGCAGCTCAATTTGGMGCCAAAGTTGCAGTATGTGAAATGCCGTTTGCGCTCATTTCTTCAGATGAAGCTGGTGGTGTCGGGGGCACGTAAGTCCTTATCATAAATACCCGGCCCTGCTTTTCTTTGAATAATCCTGAACTCGGTTTGATTATATCGAGCTGATCATGATTGCGTAGAGTCATGATCACCGCACCTCGGGTTCGGTGTTCCTTCAGATGTGTGTCACGAGGTTCATGCCGCTTTCTGGAAAGGGCGACTCTAAGCTTAAGCGTAGTTSTATGACCAATCAATCAAGAGTTTTATGTTTCTGAGTATCAATAACTGAAGTTGGACGTTTGTTAACAGATGTGTTTTAAGAGGCTGTGTACCGAAGAAACTCCTGGTGTACGGAGCCAATTTCCCACACGATTTTGAGAGTAGCCGAGGGTTTGGGTGGTCGTTTGAGACGGAGCCCAAGCACGACTGGAAAACCCTAATAAGCAACAAAAATGCGGAGTTGAATCGATTGACAGGAGTTTATAAGTCACTGCTGCAAAAGTCAGGGGTGGACCTCATTGAGGGTCGTGGCAAGGTCCTGCCTGAATTCCTTCTATTGTGAAAGTCCTAGTTTTCACGGCCTTCGTGAACAACGGTGACATTGAATATTGCTCGTTGGAGGTGGTTGTCTTAGTGGCAGGTGGAGTACAATCTAAATAAGTTTATTGGTGATTGGGGCAGGTTGTTGATGCGCATACGATTGAGGTGAAAGGGAAGAAGTACGCTGCGAAGCACATTCTTCTTTCAGTTGGAGGGCGTGCAACAGTTCCCAATATTCCGGGGAAGGAGCATGTCATCACCTCAGACGAGGCTTTGAACCTGTCGGAGAGGCCCAATAAGATCTGCATTGTCGGAGGCGGGTATATCGGGTTGGAGTTTGCGGGTATCTTCGCTGGACTCGGAACTGAGGTGCATGTTTTTATCCGCCAATCGAAGGTTTTGCGAGGATTTGATGAAGAGGTACTATGAGCACCGTGGMGTTATTTTGTTCTGTATAATTCCGATGGTGACATTGACAGGAGAAGCAATGYCATTCCTGTCTTATTGCCAATGCCTAATGCAAATTCCTAGTAGCTAGGCTACTTTAGGCTTATCAATTCTAAAGATGTAAGAATACTCTTAAGAGAATCTCTAGTGGGGCAATAGGTGAACTTATCCTGCTTGTTCTTTTCGGACGGCATAAGGTTATTTATTTGTGTACTTCAACTTACGATATTGTCATGCTAATTATCACTAGAAGATTATTTCGAATGCCTTATAKAGAAGGTTGAAAATGGGAAGTCGATAGTCCCTACAATATTGCATTAAAATGTCGAGATTACTTTAGTTCTTCTGAGATGCTGTTGCCTTTTACTAGTGGAATGTTGTCTGTCATTAAGAGTGTCCTGCGAGGATTTGCAGATTAGGGATTTTGTTGCGAAGCAACTTCAAGCTCAGGGTATAGTGTTTCACTTTGGTGTGAGCCCTACTGCTGTGGAGAAGAATAATGATGGGACATTTTCTCTCGTCACGGATGGCGGAAARGAAGTCAGTGACCTTATCATGTTTGCAACCGGCCGAGCTCCAAACACCAAGGTACGTGTTTAAGATCACTTACGTTGMGAAAGAGCTTGTCAAGTAGGCATGCTGAATAATAGAGGTTGAATACCAAATCTTATGAGATGCGGGCATTCTCCAGGGTTTGGTATTAGACTTTCGTTAATTGAATTGAGCGTGGCATGATGTCCTCACAAGCTTATGTGCTGCTTTGCAGAATTTGGGTTTGGAGGAAGTTGGAGTTAAGCTTAACAAGCAAGGGGCCATTGAGGTGATTTTCTTCTTAAGCCTTTTCGTTTGTGTGAAGAACTTGATTTTTTGTGTAGAATTGCTTTTTGTCATTGCGTATTCCTTTATATCAGAAGGATAAGAGTTCTCATCTATTGACTTTGCATTTGTATATCTATACGGATGTGCTGATTTCAGTTGTGGAGTCGCAATGTGATAGAATGGGCTGATAATTGCCGAAGTCTACAGTTTGTGCTTTTTCTATTTTATTACGAGAGCAAGCTTCCTTTTGTTGCCGGAAGGCTCCCCCCTGAATATTGCAAGAGACCAAGCAGAACAGGAGATCTGATGCTGACATTTGGATGATTCTAATTTGATCTCAAGCTTTCGCACCTCACACTTTTTCCTGTGAATTGTCTTCTTTAAGGTGGATTCTTTTTCAAGGACCAACGTTGAGTCAATCTGGGCAATCGGAGATGTAACAAATCGCATAAACCTTACCCCTGTGGCTCTCATGGAAGGCATGGCAATGGCCCAAACCGCTTTTGGAAATGAGCCAACCAAGCCGGATTATAGGTGCGGTTCTTTGTTCCCGTTACCCTTTTCATGTGTAGGCCCATTTTAAATCGAGTGGGTGGTCTAAACTATGATATATAGTTCAGAATTTTTTTATTCAGGATGAATCTGTGATTCTATATGACTGCTGTTACTGAGGTGTGGGATTGTGGGTTCCTGTTTCAGATATGTTGCTTCAGCAGTTTTCACCCAACCTCCCATCGCAACAGTAGGCTACACTGAAGAAGCGGTAAGGAGCTAACATATTTATGTGCCTCTACGCTGAATAATCATTGGGTGCTTTCATTGTGCTTGACTGTTCCATCCCGTCACCGATTTGCTCCAGTCAAGATGCAGGCATCTTAGTATTGAGCTTGTGTCAAGGATTTGCAAAGGCCCTTCTCGACAGTTGCTAGTAGCTGGTTGATAGTACTTGAAGTGCATCAAGCAGAAGTGCTCAACTTTATGTATTGGTTTTGTCAGGCAGTGGAGAAGTTTGGAGATGTTGATGTTTATACCTCAAGTTTCAGGCCAATGAAAGCTACTCTATCGGGCTTGCCAGAGAAAACGTTTATGAAGATCATTGTAGATGTATCAAGTGACAAAGTTGTGGGCATGCACATGTGTGGGGATGAAACTCCAGAAATTTTGCAGGTACACTGCGATTGCGCTATACATCCTGTTGCTTTTTGTGACTTCTTTCAACTGGACCATTAGGCTGGTAGTATGATTTCTAGCAACTTGACTGATTAGATGGTTTGCTGGCATCATCACAGACCAGGAATAGTGATATATTTTGTTGAGTTTGTTTGTTTCAGGGTTTTGCTGTTGCCATAAAAGCGGGCTTGACAAAGAAGCAGTTTGATTCAACTGTKGGAATCCACCCTACAGCAGCTGAAGAGCTTGTTACTATGCGAACGCCCACTCGCAAAATAAGGAAACAGGAATCCGATGTGAGTGCATCTTTCTCATTTGTTTCCTCTTATTCATAGCTAAATGTTATATGTACTGATTGTGTTGACATTTTTTTTTGATAAAAACAACATTTCACCCACACCCTTTTTAATACAGTAATATTCCAAATTCAGAATGCAAATAAGAGATTTTACGGAAGACTTTGATGAGGTCTGATCAAATGTTTTCACAGGCCAAGAATCCAACAAATGCATTGAAGAGATTTAAAGGATGTCTTCGATGAGGTCTGATGAATTGCTTTAGCAGGCGGAGAATTTAACAAATGCGTAGAATTTCTTTTAAGTAAAAAACTTTTGATGATGTCTGATCAAACGGTTTGGCAGGCGAAGAAGGAAGAGTCCGCATCACCGGCTTCAGGAGCATATTGAGTGGGATACTTACCCAGCAGCCAACTGCTGCTTGTATTATTTGTATCGATTTTCTCCTAATCAACTTAGTTATAGTTTTGCCTATTTTGTTACTTCACTCTCATTTGCCGTCTGTGAGGTTTCTAGAATGAAAAGTAGTAAAGTTCGTGAATCGTTACAGTGATTCATTTTCTGGTGGCTCTACACAGTTCTGTATGCTCTTTCCTGTATTCCCAAGCGTTTGCCTAGCATTTGTGTCTGCCATGCAAGTGTCCTTGTTCGTTGTGCAAAGAGAACAGGAACTCTCCATCTGCTGTCCTTGAATTTCAATCTCCTTAGAAGAAAAATAGTTCTCGTCAAATTTACAATTTCTGATGTCCTTTGCGAAGAATCGGCCATCCCTTGAAATCGTTTAAATCCAACCTGCTATTGAAGAGTGGAAGTCGAATTGTACTGTCACATCTGTCTACGACGAAGTCCCTCTCGAAAACACCATTTCCAAGGCTTTTCAGGTGTTCTGATTAATTTCTCTTGTTGCACTGGAATTTTCTGGATGTGGTTGTTGTCCCATTTGCAAGAGGATTCCAACTGCGCTGGAATACAGATTAGGGGGCGTCCGKATTTGGGCCTCCCTTTTTGATCAACCGAATGGAGCCAGAAAGTGGACTTACAAATGATTTCTAATGAGTATATACTCGGTGAAAGTTTCAGATTCTTTGACTGCATTTTCTACTTGCTATGAATTTTTTTCACTTTTTCTTCCCAAATTTGCAGTGCTATAAACTAGTCATAAAAAAATTCTGAAAATTGTTTGACACGTACGAGACATGTGATTTTTTTGAAAACAACAAAACCAAGAAAATTCTTTCATAATATAGAAGTAAAATGGAGCGTGTAGTAAAGACTTCCAAGTTCAATTGCATGGTCATAGTCTTTGTCCTCTAGTAGCATAAAGGTAAATTCAAACCCTCTCCCTAAATTTTGAGTATCTTTTGAATTGTAGGAATCTTAGTTTGCAACAYGCTTGGTTCTCCTTGGATRAAGATCAAACTATAGTTTTCATTTCCCCTTCCAAACCSAACTTTGACAACCTCTATTATTTGGATATAGAATGAATGAGTTATGAATTCTAGTTTCTTCTTATAAGGTRAGTAAGTCCATAGGTGACTAAGTCACTTGACTTTTCAACACAAAGAAAAGCTACTTGACTATTCTTTTCACTATTTCTCCTTGGATCAAATTCAAATTCCTGCAATGGTAGCATTCTAAATTCTAGATACCATGGTAGTGCCTTGATATTTGTGAAGAAATTTTTATGCAATGGTTCCAAATCTTCATATGCAAATTAAAGTTCCACGATTCTGGGATAGCTTGCAAGCATCCACGGATCCCAAAAAAGTTGTCCACCTTTTTTGAGGAGGGAGATAATAGTGGGGGAGTTATAGTAGGGGAAGTCACATTCAACATTCTCGCCGTTGAACCCTTTGATGTGGCAAACTTTCTTACTCCACTTTCTTTTYCAGTGAAATGGACGATGGTGAAGACAAAAGTTCAGCAACGTCGCTGAACCCATTGTGAGTCGGTGACTCTCTCCACCTAACTGAATGCAACGAGGGGAGAGAGGACGCGATGGCGGAGGGCGACCCCCGGAGCTGGTGAGGAGGAAGGTCCAGTCCAGTACTCCAGTTCCCCCCAGTTTCCTGGTTTAGAATGCTACCTTCGTTGCAGCGCAATTATTGGGCCCTTTTGTCTTGACTCATCCATCGATTGCTCAACTGAAGTAGTGCGCCTGACAGACTTCCACCACCTTTAAATGAAGGTGGGTGACGGAAAGTGAGGAGGAGACCTGGCTACTGTGGCCAGAGGATGGATGCACACACTGGCTCCGTCCCACTGTCCCTTCCGTCTGTCGGAAAGGAGTTATTGGGTGAGCCTCAAATTACTGGAACTTCGCTTCCGTCTTCAGTCGTCAAACGGCGCTGCTCGCCGGCTCATTTCATAAGTTAAGTTATTTCAAAATGGGGCTTCAGTGGCTTACGTTAAGTTACTGCGCGGGGACGCGGGAAGGCTATTGTGGGCACGCCGTGCGTGCGATCTGCGAACTCAAGCGCTGTTCCAATAAGTTAATGTAATTTGAATCGAATCGGACACTGCCCACAAATGGCATTGCACGTGTCTGTCGGAGACAAGTGCTGAAACACGGACTGCAGTGCTGCCCGCAGTACCTTAGAGAGGTTTTGAGCGAGCTCGGGAAGTGGGGAGAGACCAACTGAAGGACGGACGGACGGACGGACGGACACTCCGTGAGTGGTGATGATGATATTCTTGGATCTTCTTCGCATGATCTGGACGGCGGACTAAGTTACTGTACTTAGAAAAGGTCCATTGGGTGTCCATGGAGGGCCAGCCAGGCTAATATGATAGGCAATCAGTTTGTCAGGAAAGGTGCAGACGTGCATAGAAGATACAACATTAGTTTTGTCGCTAGCTAAACTYATTGATTGCAGGCCTGCCTGCAAATTATTCTCTGGCACAGCTTGGGCTCTTCATCACCGTGTATCCAACACTCGGATGTCAAATCTTAACCTATCGCCACCACGGATGCTGCTGCTGCTGCACCAAGCAAGGTACCAAATTTTTTCTGTTGTGGAGCTTCCACCCTAGCTTTCGTTTATTTCCTGTTGGGTTTCGAAACCTTTGAAGTGAAGGCGGTTTAGTTTGGAATCAATCGCGTGCTACGCTGCTCGTTTTGGTGAGTAGCTCCTCCAAAACCTACTGCTAATGCGGCRGTTATTTGATTTCCCTAACTTGATGCTCTTGCCGCTCCGATGCCTGCTTTGTCTCTCGTTCTGCTACCACCGTAGCTAGCTCCAAWCTTCCTTCCTTGTCTCTCTTACGTCTGCCAGCGGAGGAAGGAACTGTGGACGGTACAGGACTCCGGGAGTAGCTAGTGTTGGAGTTGTACGCTGTAGTCAATTTTTCGACTCTCTGGCAGGCGGTGGTGCCGAGACAGGTAGTGTGAGCGTTGAAGTTGGTCACGCACTTGGACATTGCAGCCTCCCATGGTTTCCTAATCCGTTGTTGTTCTTCTTCAGATGTTCCATCTCGTTTGTGTTTCTTAGAGAGAACTGTGATTATTTTGCTCCAGCTCCTTATCGGAGTGGGCCGTAAACGAATTTTGTCTCATTTCTGTGGTTCGAGAGGTTGTTCTTAATTTCTTGCTGAATAGAGAATGTCATGCGGCCTTAAAAGTTCTCTTTTTTAGGGTTTCGGTTGCTCCTGGTCCTTGCCACAATTGTCTCATTCGTCTTTTTTCCTTATGTTCCGTCTTGAAATTCGTGCAGCGAGTCGATTTTATTCGACGATCGAGAGCCAAGTCGAGGAATCCAGATGCACAATGTAGCCTAAGAGCAACTCTCCTTTTTATGAGCTCGCCTGCTCCTTCAGCCTCTTTTGTAACTATCGGTCAAGATTCAATGTCAGGCCTGTGTTAAATTTCGAGAAATCATTCCTGGATTCCAGGGACGTGAAACGACGCTTTCACAAGTTCTGTTGCACATGATGGAAAGAAATAGGGATCACTGTGTTTTCGCTCTGTTCGTAKCAGTCTTATGCCTGTGCTTGAGAGATGGAAGCGCTCAAAGAGCAAACTACAGCTTAGGTTTTCTGGCGCCTTCACCAGATTCCGTCATTCCCACAAGCCTATCCATTGAATGGTGAGTTCCATTTCTTCTACATCAAAACTATGAATCTTGACCTAGTTCAATTGAAAGTGGTATTGCTAGACCTAACTGATTGTGTTCAAGTTATTGATAGAGTGATGGGTCTCATTCACGCTTGTTCTCTTCCAAGCTCCACTGGAAAAACTGAAAAAACTGAATGCTGGTACTCGTGGGTGGTCCTGCATTCAGGAATTCTGCATTCACAGTGGCTCTAGAGGTGATGAACTCCGAACGCACCAAATCGTATCAGCTGATTCAGAATCGCCGGAACACTGAATGTGACTGGCAAATGGGGGATTTGGCTGCTGAGACCCTTCTTCGGCCGTCCATAGTTCCCGCACTGATTGGTGGAGTTGGCCCCGCTTGCTCCGATGCAGCYATGTCAGCTGGTCGGGTTTTTGTTGAACAAAAGTATCCGCTTGTTTCCTTTGCTGCCACTGCAGAGAGCCTCTCCAATCGAGGGAACTTCCCAACATTTTTCCGCACAGTGTAAGCTTTGACTCCGTCTGGACTACTAGTCTTACGCTTAGGACATTGGACACATGAATCTTASTATGTTTCACTGAGGTCTACTCACGGAGCGTAYAACAAAAGCTTGATTGGCCCTGGCGTTAAATCAAACYAGAATGGCCTTAAATGCTTGCCCATTACTAATCTCTACAGCAGTTGGCGCCGTCTTTAATSAGATTGTGACAGGACTCGATGGAACTGATTAAGTTCAATTGTTAATTGCTTGGTGGTGATGATGGATCTGTGTTTGTCTTCCTATTGCAGTTTCAGCGACAGGTATCAGGCAGCAGCCATTGCTTCCAGTGTAAGTGTCTTTTCGCTACATTACTTTGGTCGTGAGGAGTTGGTATACATGCAATGTATTTCTATTGATGGATATGAGTYTTTGGTGTATYRTATGGTTTGTCTATCGATATGGATTTGCARCAGGTGATCAGATATGTGTCATCCTTATTTGTCWCGAGGCCCACAATCGAATACTTAATACTTTCTGTTTGCTAGCATCTATTTCTTTCYTGCAAAAATGGACATTTTGTCATTRGGCATGGCTTGTCRTCATTTTTTCTAACGTGAACTTGATCTCAGGTGGCGCAATTGAAAATCAAGCGTCTCACTTTGCTGACAACTCAGCAGTACTACAGCATGAACCTGGGCATGAACATTGTCGACGTCAGTACTTTTCACTTCTATTATGTGCCGATGCATCCATGCGTTAGTTGYTGCAGTCTCACTCTCACCTTGGTCRTCAAAAGCATACAGCAATAAGTCGTCCTCGTTGGTTMTCTCWGTTGGAACGGGGACGATGCGGTTGAAAATGTTACAGGTCTCCGTGCTACTGAGTCACGATTTCTGCCATATCACAGCTTTAATGCACTCATGAGTGTCGTTCTCCACTTGCAGGCCGTGGGTTCCTTGGCAACTGTAAATACATATCTTCTCCACTTGGGAGACAATTCAACTATTGACACGAATGAGCTTGCGGAYGTCCTTAATAAAGTTGGAAAGGATGAGTTTGTGATCATGGCTGTGCAACCAATTCAGGCCTATGATATTTGGAGAGCTGCTTATGGATTGGTACGAACTGGGTCTTGCACCAGGGTTTGTATGCTGCGATGTATATGGAGTGGAAGTAAACGTGATTTCTGCAACTCTTTTCTATCTTGTTATTCCTTGGTATAGTTGGTATTTCTGTTGTCTTCAAGAATGTTCAGGGGTTTGAATAACAATATTTCTCTTCATGTACAGGACAGGATAAGATTTCCATATTGGTATTTCGGGACAGATGGAGTAACGGCTTTTGATCCTGCAGATACGAACGCAACAGGTGGGACTCTTTCGTCCTGACAMGTGCAACTATCAAAATTGAGASGAAATCCAAATTAGCAAACTTCAGTRCTTCAGAGAATGTTAGTGMTGTGTTTCTTGTACTGAATTCCGAAGTGTTATTGGTTTGTTGCAGATCCCAATTTGGTTAACTCCCTGCAAGGAGAAATTGGAATTTCTCCACATGGTAGGTGTACTACGCAACCTTGCTTAGAGCATAGTATCCCGTGTAAACGTTACAATCTGTTGACAAAGCTGAAAGGATCTGAATTTCTTGAAATTTGCGGAAGCTGAAAAAACTTGCACTTAGGTGTCGTTATTCTAAGATCTACATGTTAAGTTTAACGTAGTGGCCCACAGGCTTATAGGATCAAGCTGCAATAAGTGGAAGACCCAGCTCATGGGATGCCTATCTTTCTGTTAAGCCTCTTTATCTGCAGAGAGATCCTAAAATTATTTGTCAGTGAAGAGATTGGACTGCGCTAAAACAAGTTTGGTATGACATACTCGAATCTTGACAATGGTTTCAGGTGGCGATATCCTCAACAACCCTGCTTGTGAGAAGTTTTACACTTACTGGAAAGCTAAAAATTATCCAGGCTTTCCTTCTGAAGGAAAAAATAGAACGCGTTCATACGTACCTCACCTGATTGACGCTGTGCAAACTTTCTTCTTCATTGTCGATGACCTCATCAAGGCAAATGTGTCCGTCACCAAAGAGAATGTTTTTCTAGCACTGAATGGTTCCGGACCTGGAGCTGTAAAGTTTGAAGGCTGTACCGGCACTGTCTCGTTTGACCCTTCCACTGGTAGTCGAAGTGTAGCGGMAGAGGTCCCTACTTATGATCTAGTCTCCCTGACGCCTTCGTATTGGGAGGTGCGTCTGAATAAACTCTCTCCCTCGTTTCGTTGCTTTTCCGAATTGCTCTCGACTTTAACTCGCACTTTCAGGGAGGCTGCGTGTTGCTCCCTTAGGCTGCACYTGTGTATTCTCTTTGAGAAGTTCGTTTTTCTCAATGCTCCATTGTGAAACTCAGAGTTGGGTCACAGCTCGAGACAGCAAGCTATTCGACGTTCCAGAGTTTCCTGCTTTATAAACCAATGTATTCTTAAAAACTTGCTCTACCTGGCCTAGGAAAYCGAATTTGTGTCGGATCTACTTCACGAACGTGGACGAGATACTCTTCTTGGAGATTTCTCTGAAGGTGGGTACTTCATGTGCAGGTCAAGGGCGAGATAGAGAACGGCACTTTGCGCAATTTACAGTTGCTTAAACCGCCTGGGAGCGAGTACTCCCCAAATGCGGTACGATATGCTTTCAATTCTGTAGTTGCTTGGTTTGTCGAATTTGTCTCTTACATATAGACTTGGAGACTGTCGAAATCTGCACCAGAAGACTTTTATTGGCAGTTTTCGTTTTCACATTCTTTATGTTGAAATGTTTACACTCGTCTTGCAGACATATACGGGACCCAACCCTAATGGGATTTCGAGCACAACCAAAGCTTGGATTATTGCCGGTACCCTCGTTGGTGCGGTCGCTTTGTTGGGTGTGGTRGCAGGCGCTGTGTATTGGCGCCGACGGAAAAGTAACCACCCGGCCGTTCGGACCGAATCTATGCGCAGATTTGTGGACTTCGTGGGAGGGAGCAGTTTCCGCGGATCGGACAGCTTCCGAGTAGGGGACAGTTTCCGAGCCCCTGCTACGCATCAGGGAGGGTAGAGTAGCATACAATCAATCGTGTGCACTTATGCCCCAGGATAGTCTTCTCCAATTGCAGGAACGAACTTCGCATTGGGTTCTTCAGTCATGAATCTGGCGATGAGAACTGATTTCAAGTGGACTTGATCTCTTAATTACTCGCGTCACTCTACAGTACAGAGTATGGGCTATGCTGGTCTGTACTGGTTAGTGGCGGAGCTCAGATACAGACATTATTGTCATGGAGAAGCATCGATCCTACAGGTAGTGTGATAGCCTTCTACTTCTACAGATCGAAGTTGATTCCCTGAATTAGGGCTCATTTTCGGAACTTGAAACTGGGTACCCGCATGGACAATCTGGAGCTGCAAAGACCAACTGCAGCTGGGTGGCTTACTGCATTATAATGACGCTCTTGCGTAGTACATATTTGGGTTCTTCACTGATAGAACCTAGACTTTTGAAGAGAAATAGCTTCAGAATCGGAAGGCCGGCAGCATCGAGGGTAACCAAGGACGAACTGCGTCAGTTTTAGGTAGTCTGAGAGGAGGAACCCAATGCTCTGGTAGGTTGGAGGACCGCAGTTCCTTAGTGAAGATGCTACAATTCTACTCATTTTTGCTTATATAAGAGACGAGGCCTGCTTGCTCAGTCTTCAATGCTGATTATATAATTGCTATTAAATGGAAATTAGTGGTTTCTCACAGAAACCACTAAGCTTAGTCAGATAAGCAGGAAACAGCTCTAGCGTAGGATCATGGAGGGATGAATTGGTAAGACGCTTGGACGCCCGCTTGGATGCTCCAGGGTTCCAGGGGYTCCAGGGGTAAATTTTCAAAGGACTGGCTCCAGGTGCACCAGAAGTCAATGAGAGCTGAGACTCTCCTGTTTTGCTTTGCTTATGCTCTCATCTTGTGTAGTCAATATCTAGGTTCTCGTGATGCTTTTTGGTCTAAACGTACTGTAGATGTATTTTGGGCGATGTTGTATTTTGGGCAGTGTTGAGTATAGGTGTACGTGCCTTATCACCAAATGATTGTCATTTTCTAGACATTGCCTTCAAAATTCATCCTTAACCCCTCATTACCGTAGGGGACAAACAGTGTCCTCACAGTCTGGCAGTCCACTTTGAAGCGCTCTAACTTTTGCATCCAATGTCTGAATTCAACTATACTTGTTGGAAAAGTTGCTCATATTTGTCTAGTTTCTATGGTAAAATTTTCAGATCAATCCAAGACATATTGAGTTTGTGAAAGTCATTCGAAGTTCCCAGGTTCAATTTAGGTTCAGCACACTGCATTGTGATGGCTGCAACTTCGGGGGATTGTATCTTTTTCATGAAATGTTTGTTTTCAATAAAACTTATTGGGTTTTGTTCCCATAGGGGTCTAGTTATTGTGGGTAAAAATTTCATGCCAATCCAAGTTGTTTTGAATGTTTGGGAGCAATTCAAAGTTCAAAATCCAGAAATTTTTGCATTTCAATGAACTTTGGTGGCTCATAACTTCTTCGGATGTGATCCTTTTGCAATAAATTTTGTTGGAAACATTGCGCTTACTAATCTAGAGTATGTGGTTAAAATTTCAAAGACATTATGAGTGACTGAGAAGCATTTTAGTAGAAAGAGGTGCGCTTACTAATCTAGAGTATGTGGTCAAAATTTCAAAGACGTTATGAGTGATTGAGAAGCATTTTAGTAGGAGGTTCAACCACAGATGTGATTTTTTGCTACTTTTTCACTTTTTTTTTGACATTTCAAATCCATTTTGCAGACACAATGAGTCATTTTTATGATACTTTTTCACCAAAGTGTTTATATTCTGGTTTTGAATCACTTTATAGTTCAAAGTTTTTTCATTTGAGTTGGTTTAGAAATCAAATTTTACCTCCAAATGTGTTTTTAAGAAAATTTGAGCACCTTTTTTCAAGACTAAAACATTATAATCTTTCAATCTATACAGTCAAATGACCCCAAATTTGTTCCACACCATTTGCAACATGCACAGTATAATATTGTATGGTTTAGGACTTTGTAGCTAACTGAAATTTAAACTTTTAATACTTGCAAAAGGAGGATGCTTTTAAGCATGGTTGGACCTTCGGCAATGAGGGGTTAAGTGTATATGCCTTATGGTCAAATTGAAAACAAAATGTCATTTTGATGGCTTTTGATTGAAGGAGAGGAGGCCAATTTTGAATAACTTAATCTACTTTACACTCAATTGRAAATGTTCGAGGTTAATGCTATTGTAATCAAGAAGAGAGCCCATTTAGTTTGGTTTATGACATGATGAAGAGCCCTTGTAATGATAAAAACTACATTTACAATGAATGCGAAGAAGGGTGAGTATTTTGTTATTAACCTCTAAACATCCTAGAGGACCAAAAGTGTCCTCACATAGTTTAAGTCCAATTCAAAGTGCTTGAACTTTTGCATCTGATGTTTGAATTTAATATAACTTGTTAAGAAATTTGTGCTGGCTCTTCTAGTTTTTGTAGTAAAATTTTCAGATCAATCAAAGATGTCCAAATTTTTTAAGAGCCAATCAAAGTTCACAAGTTCAATTTGAGGTCATAAATTTGCATTTGATGGTTGCAACTTGGGGGGCTTGTATGTCCTTCATCCAATATTTGATTTCAATAAAATTTGTTGGATTAAGTTCCACTTGAAGTATAGTTATTGTAGTAAAAATTTCCATGTTAATCCAAGTTGTTTTGAGTGTTTGGGAGCAATTTGAAGTTCAAAATCCAAACATCCTTGGATTACAGTGAACTTCAACGGTTTGATTCTTCTTCATATAGTATCCTTTTTCAATAAAAAAAATTTGGAAAACTTGCACATACTAGTTTGTGTGGCTAAAATTTCATATTAACCTTGGAGCATTCCATCGTCCACTTTTTGGACAACAGATTGAAAATGAAGTTTCATCCTCCTAATTGCTTGAATGAAAGTTCTTCTAATTTGTGGAGGTATCGTATCAAGTTGTTCTATCAAAATATTGGATTTGGTGTTATTAGAGTACATATTTTCTAAAAAATTACCAATGTGCCACTATGTCAAGTGGTTGACCAAGCCAAAATTGCATTGACTTTAGTTCAAATCTCGATTTGCTAAAACCAGGTCATAGATTTTAAGAACACAAAAATTTCAAAAAATCACCATGTCAAGAGAACATTATTTCAATTGCATTTCAACAAATTCTACCCAAAAATGATAACATTTTACTTGTTAGTGAATTTGAAGGTATTTTGGAATTTTCCTTTCAAAATTTATAAAAAAAAATATTGGTGGTAGTATTGGTGAATCTAATTATAACCATTCATTTGGAATCTAAAACTCTTAGTCTCCAACTTTTATTTACATGTCAATTCCAAAATGTGCTTTCAAATAACACTTTATGATGATTTTTCTCAAATCTTAAAGTTTGGAGATGATTGAGGACGTTTAGGGATTAATCCAAGAGGTTATGCGTGATTGTGGGTCATTTTAGTAGGAGGTTGAGCTATAGATGTGTTTCTTTTAACTATTTTTTGACATTTCAAATTCATTTTGCAAACACAATGAGTCAATTGAATGATATTTTCTTTCACCAATGTGTTTAGATATTGGTTTTGAAGCACTTTTCAATTTGAATTTTTTTCATTTGAGTTGGTTTAAAAATCAAATTTCACCTCCAAATGTGTTCTAAGGAAAATTTCAGCATACATTGTAATTTTGCAATCCATGTGGCCAAATGACTCCAAATTTGATTCACCCCATCTACAATATGTACACTACAAGATTGTACGATTGAGATCTCTAGACTTTAGTGACATTTAGATCTATAGCACTTCAAAAGCAATGATGTTATTGGACCCGAAAAGGGCTTGGGCTTTTAAAAAAAGCAAGATAGTGCAATTATGTGCCAGAGTTCAAAGAACCACATAGCATATTAGTTAGGTTTTATATGGCTACAATACATTATGGTTGCATGCTATTTTCATTCTTGTAATTCTTGGTACTCGAATGTGCTACCAAAAAGCAAGTTTGTAGTAGCAAGTTTGTAGTAGCAAGTTTGTAGTAAAACACAATAAATCTTAGTGTTTGAATGGTATAGAAATGTGCTATCCAAAAGCAAGTTCATAGGACTGGTCTAGTTGCATGCTATATACAAAATTTGATACAAACCACAATAATTCTTGGTATTCAAATGTGCCACCAAAAAGTAAGTTAGTTGGTCTACAATGCAATGTGGGTGCATGCTATGTACAAAACCCAATGTAAAACACAATAATTCGTGGTATTCCAATGTTCTACCAAAAAACAAGTTGATAGATTCTATAAGTCTACAAGCAACCAATATTAATTGGTCAAGGAAAAATCTCATTAAAAACTTTAGCCACTTGGTGACTCAACATTGACATGATGGAGCATTTTTATCCCAAAATTCTTGTAGCAAAGTCTTTCATRTTTGCACACTTGTACACCCTTTGCATTATCTTATTTGATAAATCCATATAGACATGGACCAAAGTGTAAAGTATCCTTTCCTATACCCTTTCATTCATTTCTTTTATAAGAAATGTTTTGCACCAATATCTCTTTTTTTACTATTTCTGGGGCTTGACTTTGAATTCCATTTATTTCATTATGCAATTTTTGTCTTATTATGGTTCTTATATTTTTTTTATTTAATTTTTCATATACAATTTTGAATTGACATAGAGTTTATACACCAAAACCTTATAGATTATTTTATATTAATTTCCAATACAATTTGAGGATGTATTGGGTCCAACCCAAAAACAACTCCAAGGCATTYTTCTTGTAGTTAGTTTGCCTTCAATGTTTTAGTGTGTTGGAGCCCCTAACCTTTTAGAGTTCAATTGTTGATCTGAAGAAGTTGAATAAGCAATTCCATAATTAAAAAGAAATATCTTCACAACGGTGAAATTTGTTGTACATAAAAAGGTGGTGGTTTGTAGAGCTCTAATGAAATATATCATTGCTTAGTATATTAGAGTAAAAACATAAGGAAATTATACTTAATCGTGACTTCTTTCTAAAACTAAATCCTACAAAAAATTTGCCTAAAATGTAAAGACTCTATTCATGAAAGTCTAATATCACTTATTGATCCACCATTCTCAATATTTAATAATTCATGTATTATTCACATAATGTCACAAAATTGCATATAAAGATAATTTAGATTAGCGTTTTTCAAATTTATATTTGTCCCAAATTTTAGAGCTATGATGTTTCAATTGGGCAACTAAAGTTTCATTTGAATATTCAAAAGYTGTAATTTTTAAACACTTAACCCCTAAGCGCCCCACAGGCAAAAATATCCAAATCATTTTGGGATCAAAGGAACCTAGATCTTAGAGGTATTGCACTGAAAAAGAGGTAGGAGGCTAGATTTGTACCTCAATGAGGAAAATGAGTGGAAGCGATTGGTTTGGGGCATAGTACATCCGAGTGGAGCCAAGGCATTGAAGCTGGAAAGTACACAAACACAAAGAAGAAGCATTCATTCTATTCAATATTTTTTTTGACACAAATGAAACGAGATTTTATTGCAGAGAAAGAAAAACAAAAACCGCCAGCCACAAGTGGCCTAGCAAAAGAAACCATTAAAAGCAAAGCAAACAAACAAATGACATATTTGATTGAGAGGGAAGCCAATATGGGGCCAGGCGGCCAAGGCATAGAGAGAGGTTGTGAGGCCTCTCACAACCAACCGTGGAAGGTGCCAACACTCCACCGCCATGTTGGAGAAGTGAATCAAGGCAGTTGAAAGATGAACCTGTTGTTGGGCCCCAAAGCCACCTAGATGGATTGCCCCGCCTCAAACTTGACGAAAAAATCATAGTTGCATTGTCTTTTGAAAAACGAGTCCATCAACTTTCGTTGAGTGTCAGCCGAATACTCTTTCTTGTTGCAAACATGCACCCATTTGGCTCTACTATAGTCAAGGAGAGCACTCCAAATATTCTATTTAGTATTAGCTCCATGTCTGCTTATGTAAACGCACCGTGATTTTACCTCAATCAAAGCAACATTATTTACATGTTCCATGTTAGAAAGTCCTTAAATTTGGTTGGTGGGTGGGTGGTTGCTAGTTCCACCTCCCCACCACAAATATAGACAACCAACCCTTCCAAATTTTGTATTGGATCTCTAGAGTGAAGTCCTTTGTGTATTCAACGGTGAATCCTTGCCAATTTTGTTTTTGCACTCATGGGGGCAAACGAGTTGTGGGGTGGTTTAGGCTAGCCAAATTCTAGCATTCTCACAAGGGGTGCTGAAAGGTTAACCCATAAAAGACCAATTCCATTGCCATTTGGTGAAACATTTTTTTAGCCTAATTTAGTCATTTTAATTGTATTTGAGTTCCAATGTAGCATTATTCTTACAATATGCTAGGCGTTATTTATCCAATCAAATAAAAAAAAGTCTATTTATTTTTCTATAAACTATAATCCGTGTAATTTATAAATGGTGAAAGCATAAAAAAATTGTATTGTTTTGGAGTCAAATTTTGCATGCCTAACAAAAATTTGAACATTATTTTTAGGGATTTTGTTCTTTGAACTTGAAAACTATATCAAAGTTGAATGGTGCATTGCCTAAAGTAATAGTATTTTTTGATAATTTCTAAAACTAGTTTACTATTTATCACTCAAACACTAATTTGTTAGACTTTTAGGTTTAAAGTGTTTTAGTACTGTTAATAATGAATCCAAAACAATGATTTTCACTTGAAAATTTAGTAGTCATGTTCCACCACTAAGAATGCAAGTATTTGCAAAGGGAATTTGTAAATTTGTAAATTCCTTGTCCACAACATAAGTGCAAAGAAGTCTCTTTGTACAAGCATTTCTAGTTATTTGATCACGTTATTCTATAAATTTTCTGTAAGATTGAGTCATTTCATTTCAATCAAGTTGTTAGAAATTTCATATTGTTTTCTATTTTATTTTATTGAATGTTTTCACTATTTTCTAATAATTTAAACATTATAGCATTTATTTTCCTTGAATTTTTTTTTTGTGTATGAATTTTGGAGTTAATAGTTTTAGAATGAGCTTTTGGAAATGAATGAATTATTGTATAGTATTCTATATCCATTTTTTTATTTTTTTATTTTTTTTTATTTTTTTCAAAAGCTCATAGTACACCCAATATCCCCCCCATATGAAACAAATTACAAGGGTTTTATACTTTCACCCATAAGCAAAAATAAATTGCAGAAAATGACAAAAAAAACATCTAATTAATGTGAATTTTTTCCAAAAGGAAAATGTAGCATAGTGTGATTGTTTTTCAAATAATGACTTTTGTTTTTACACCAAAAACACCAGTGGAAATGATCTTCAAATCAAAGTACACTATCTAGGGTGACTTGCATGTCACCCCAGGTTTTAAATACCTGGTTTTCCCCCACTGCAAAAATCAAGAGCCGTTGACGGGGCCGTTGGATGGAGGGAGAAAAATTTCCACCATTCCTCAACAAAAAATTAGGAGCCATTGGATCTTAATACATATTTAGATACGTATACGGACGAATATATGTACAAATTTAGATACATATACGAACGTCAGAATACGTATATGGCAGAATATAAATTTATCCCATAATGTTTGCATCTCCCCACCCCCCTTGAAAATTACAAGAGGGGAGGGGGAGGGCTTGGGGGGAGTGGGTTGAAAAAAATAATTAATTTTAAAACTTTTAATTTTTAATTCACCCCATCCCAAAAAAATTAAAAAATTTTGGGAGGGGAGGGGGGTTAAACACTAAAAATTTTAAAATTAAATTATTTTGTCATGGTGCATAGTTCGTCACTATACTATACACCTAAAACTGGCAGTAATTGACAGATACCATATACTATCAAACTAAATTTAGCTTTTATGTAATTTGTAATTTTTATGATTTAATAAATATTATTTATAGACAATGATCTTTATAGAAAATTGGATGGAAAATCTATCATAATGATTTTTCAAATGTTGTTTGTACATGAATTATGTCAACTAGAATGTGTTTAGTATCATTTTATTTTCTTATAAAAAAAAGCCAAGTTAGAATGAGGAAAAATATTTTGTAATTTGAACTTGGAAATGATTTCTTAAAAATAAAATACAAATAAAATATTGTGTTATTTGGATTCTGACACATGGAACTTCTAATTGAATCACTTTATTGGAGGGTTTTTTTTTTTATTGTTTCGGAGTTTTTAAATGGAAAGAACTAGAACTCAATACATCTCATATCAATCAAAACAAAAAAACGATTCCTTTCATTGGTTGAATCAAGATTAAATAAGCCGGTGCATCCACTTTTTGGATGCAAAGATCTCAGGGGCTGAATATCACTTTTTGATTACCGGTCAATGAAAAGGACAAAATTAACCACTTCAAAAATGTTTGAGTATTATGGTAAGCACTATGGGTGATTGCAAGAAACACATGTACTGTTTTCTATCACAAGTATTTAGTGATCTGTTTTTTGGCCATAACTTTTTCATTTTAGTTCCAAATGACTCAAAATTAAGAGGTAAGGTACTCATGGCTATTATACAACTTGCCTAATATTTTTGTAATTTTCAAAAATAATTTACTATCCAAACATAGTCTCCCATTTTATACTTGCCAATTTGGAGGGGTTTAGTACTATTTAGTACTCAAATAAACACATTTTGAGCTGAAATTTAAAGGAGATGGTCTTCTAGTAGACTTGTAGCTATTGCCAATAGGGATTTTAAATATAATTATTTTTATGTAGTGTGGAAGTCCACAAAGTGAGCTTTTTTCTGCTTGCATTTTGAAACCTATAAAGTATTATTGATGTTTGTTTTTGGTGAATGACCATCTCCATAGAGTTGTTACAAATGGAAAATTTTTACTTTGAGAATTTCTTATTTTTACTATTTTTAACTAATTAAAACATCAAAATACCTATTTTCTTGAGATTTGGCACTTTTCTAGTTCTCCTACATAAAGAATTTTCTATGCATTCCCTTTAATAATTACCTCCATCTTAAAAGTGTATACATTAGCCATATTTTTTAAATTTAAAAAAAAAAAAAATTCTAATTTTAAAGTATTCAAAAAAACTTCATGACTATTGTTCAAAACGCAACCAAATCGACAAGTGTTTCATGCAATCACCCCTATTCACTTTTAAAAAATTTTGCATGAAAGTTTTTGGATGGATACCAATCATCTTCATCTATGTGTGGAGCTTTGTTTCAACTATTTGAATAAATAATGCAAAGTTTATTGCTTGAATACAACATTACTATTTGAAGCCAAGCTACTTCTATGTCTAAGACAAACTTTCATTTGTTCCTTGTCTAGTCTCAAGTGATACTAGTAATTTTTCCTACTAGTATGTGTGACACTATTTACAAAAGTCATACTTTTTGTAAGGTGTATAAAGTTGAGTCTTGCCTATTAGCTAGGTAAATTGTCTAATCTAGTCATTAGACACATCATCCCAATAGCCAAGTCTTGATCCCTACGATAGTTGGCCCTATTGCTCAAGGTTTACACCTCCAAGAAATTAGAGTGTCATGGCGTCAATTACGGTCATTGCAATTGCCTTCATGTTGCTTGCCACCCTTGCGGTTTGTGAGGGGGGCCGACCGCTTTTGCACTAGTCTAAAGCACTTGCATCTCATGCRAGGGTCAATGCCACAATCACTCCTCAAGACCTCAATGACAGACATGGTGGACCGGGCCAACCAATGCACGTTAGCATGCATCCAATAAGATGAAATCTCTGGGATAGGAATTCCTACATGGAAAGTGCAATGTGTACAAATCCCCTTTGCACGATTTCCTAAGTCTTCATTCTCCAACTCTTGTTAATTCCCACTTATTCAAGCGGTTGGATTCTCAAGCCCGAGCATGCATTGTCAACAATGGCCATAGAATTGAAAATAGGCACATAGTCTTATTTCAATACAAGAAGATAATGAAGGAGTCAGTAGAGTTGAAATCTACTAAAATGATATGTTGGTGATCATTTATTTAAAGCTAGAGTTTCCATTACCAATAATTTTTATAAGTTGCATATATACATTGCATGAATTTTGCAAAAGCCAATAGCTAAGTGATTAAATTGTTCATTATTAGTTGTAATAGCAGCTAGGAGGCACTATTGGCAATGTTAGTCCAATGGTTTTGGAACTAAGATTGTATTTTAGTGATCGTTGTGCAAATAAAGAAATTATTATTTAAATGATCATTTTGAAAGAAGTGTTGTATTGAATTCTTACAAAATGAAGAAGAAATAAATTCTCTAATAGAAACTTTAATGTTTACATAAGCTATGTTTTCTATTCTAACTTTGAATAACAAGTTGCATTCCAAAGATTTAGGGACTTAAAACCTTCTTTGAAAATTGTTTCAAAATGGCTTTGGCTAGAAATTAAATGTGAAATCAAATCCTAAATAAATTGGAAAAATTGCACATAAGATACTAAACATGGTATTTGTGAGATGCAATGCTAAACATTGAATAAGAATTCTACAATTAAAAGTTTGATATAAGATTGGGCAGAAGGTCTCAATCATTAAAAATAAAAAAAATTGGTTCTAAACTTGCAGTATATTTATTGGCATGTACACAAACAATTGTTATAATCTCACAATTCCTTTACAATTTTAGACTCAAGGTTGGTATATTTTCTAATAAGAAAGCTCTCTAAAAGTCAGATTTTGAAAGAAAAAAAAATTTGCTTCATTGAGGACAACTATAAGCCCATGCTCTTTTTTCATAGGAAAAGCATTCTTGGAATGGATTAGGCATTTAGGGGTTAAGAGCAGACTACCTTTACAGGAACATTTCGTCTGCGTATGGAGTGATCAAAGCTGGTGGGAGTCTCCAGGAGTGTCTTCCTCAATCTTCTTCAGCTCGTTCTCCCTTCGAATTTTCACTGTTGCYGCTGCTGCCCCTTTGCAAATCTGGTTTCTGGATTCATCGTTTTTCTGTACACCTCCACTCTCACCTCGTCATCACCATGTGATTCTTCTCCTTTGCGATGATGACCCTGCGTTTCCTTTTAGGGTTTTGTTAGGGTTTAGGGCCTTCCATTTCGATTTTGAAATTTCAGTTTTGCTCGKGCGCTGGGCGGGATTGCGTTCTGTCGTGATGGAGATCACGCAGTATCAAGAGCCTCCRAGCAACAAGGAGGGCGACCCGGCGTTAGGGTTCCTCACGCGCAAGGAGACGGAGGTGAAACTCCCTCGTCCCACGCGCGTCAAGAACAAAACCCCTGCGCCTGTGCAGATCACCGCGGAGCAGATTTTGCGTGAGGCTCGGGAACGCCAGGAAGCCGAAATCCGACCGCCGAAGCAGAAGATCACCGATGCGGAAGAGCTCGCGGAGTATCGCTTGCGGAAGCGAAAGGAGTACGAAGACCTAATTCGGAGAGTGCGATGGAACACCAGCGTCTGGGTGAAGTATGCGCAGTGGGAGGAGAGCCAGCGCGACTTCGCTCGCGCACGGTCGATTTGGGAACGCGCTATCGAAGTAGATTATACGAACTCCACGCTATGGCTGAAGTACAGCGAGATGGAAATGAAGAACAAGTTCGTCAATCATGCCCGGAATGTGTGGGACCGGGCTGTGTCTTTGCTCCCGAGAATCGACCAGCTCTGGTACAAGTATATTCACATGGAGGAGATGTTAGGAAATTTGCCTGGAGCTCGACAAATCTTTGAGCGGTGGATGACTTGGGAACCTGATCATCATGGCTGGGCTGCGTATATTAAGTTTGAGCTTCGGTACAACGAAATCGATCGGGCGAGGTCAATCTACGACAGGTTTTGTATTCTGAGACTTTTGGCCTATTCTGGAAGTTGGAATTCAAATGCTGCAATGGATCTGTTTAGGKTTTAGGGTTCATAGCATTTCATCGTAGTGCTTATTTTTCGCCTTGTCATACTCGCTGTCATTTTGAATGTGTYGTTCTCAACTTTCTTTGCCTTGGTTTGAAACATGTAGGTATGTAGAATGTCACCCTTGTGATAAAGCTTGGATTCGGTATGCGAAATTTGAAGTGAAGAGTGGTGAAATTGCCCGAGCTAGACAATGCTACGAGCGTGCTATGGAGCAGTTGGGTGAAGATGGGCAGACGGAGGAACTTTTYGTTGCTTTTGCTCAATTTGAAGAGAGATGCAAGGAGCTGGAGCGTGCCAGAGTGATATTCAAGTACGCTTTAGATCATATTCCAAAGGGGAAAGCAGAGACACTATATCAGAGGTTCGTCCAATTCGAGAAGCAATATGGTGACAGAGAGGGGATTGAGAATGTGATTGTGGGGAAAAGGCGGTTTCAGTATGAAGAAGAAGTGAAGAAAAACCCGTTGAACTATGATTCGTGGTTCGACTATGCTCGCTTGGAAGAAAGTGTGGGTGTTAAGGAAAAGGTCCGAGAGGTTTACGAGAGGGCGATTGCCAACGTGCCTCCTGCTGAGCAGAAGCGATACTGGCAGCGCTACATTTATCTATGGTACTTCTGATTTTCCAATTCCTCTTTGCTGGCTACAGTCTTGTAGTAGAGTTCGATGAGCTCCGTGCCTTTTTTATTTGAATTTCATATTCCTTCCGTCTGRCGTTTAATCTGTGGTAGTTKGACCTGACATTYCACGCATCTYGTTCTCAGGATCAACTATGCTCTTTACGAGGAGCTGGAGGCTGAAGACTACGATAGGACTAGGGATGTTTTCAAGTATGCACCTGCTGGTCCACGTATCTCATTCTCCAGCTCTTGCATCTTTATTAAACATGCTTGGAAGTCCTCTTCAATTTTGTATTCTCCATGCTTGAAAATCTCTTTATTTGTATAAGGTCTCACCGCATTTCTTTCACTTATTACAGGGCGTGCTTGGGCATTATTCCGCACGCAAAGTTTACGTTTGCAAAGATATGGATCATGGCAGCGCAATTTGAGATTCGGCAGAAAGATCTTAAAGCTGCACGAATGATCTTAGGCAATGCTATTGGAAGGGCTCCAAAAGACAAGGTACTTATCTGAATTTGTCTTCTGTTGCGACTTTGCCTGCTCTCCATATGGTTGGTGTGAAAGGTAGTTCTGGATTTATAACGCTGAACTTGCTGTCAGGTTCTTCATTGGTTACTATGAGCGCACGATTATTTTTTGCACCTTCAATTTGTGATTGAGTTTCAATTGACCTCCCTGATGGCTTTATTACTCTCCCTCGAAGTTGACATTGTTTGCTTGCTTGTCGCAGATTTTCAAGACATACATTGAGATAGAGTTGCAGCTTGGTAACATAAGTCGTTGTCGAACTCTCTATGAGAAGTACCTGGAGTGGTCACCAGCTAACTGCTATGCATGGAGCAAATACGCAGAATTAGAGAGGTCCTTAGGAGAGACTGAAAGGGGGCGCTCAATTTTCGAAATTGCTATTGCACAACCACTTCTTGATATGCCTGAGTTGCTGTGGAAGGTTGGTGACGTCTGTTGGTTTATTTGTTTTGCTTGATCGTACACTAAATCTCTGTCTTGCCTCTTTTATGTACAAGAAACGTATGGTTCGTGCAATCGGGTAGCACTTCTGAGCAGATTCATTTTATTCGCCTTTGGAAAATTGAGAAAGCAGAAGAAGACATGTTCCTCTCATCAGCTTGAGATCATATTTGTGGCTTTGTCAGTTTAGATGTCAATTCTTTAATTTGATAAGTGCTTCTACTGAGCTAGTATGGACGAGTGCTGACGTGTGTATTATACAATGCAGGGTTACATTGAGTTTGAAATATCCGAGGGGGAGCATGACCTCACACGACAACTTTATGAGAGACTGCTTGACCGGACCAAGCATTTGAAGGTTTGGGTAAGTTATGCTAAGTTTGAGGCAGCAGTACCTCTGGAAGAGGATGTGGTTGCCCAAGAAGAAGGCCGAGAGCCTGATATGGGAAAGGCAGCACGACAGGCTGAAGACCGTGCCCAGAAAACGAGAGGTAATGCAGTCTGTGATTTTTTAAATTTTATTTCTGAGTTCCGTCTGCGGTTTAGCTTTAATTCTTGGGTTATTGTCTAATGGCGTGGTCTTTTGGATGTTACGAGCATGTCTCTGTATCTCTCAATTTGCTTTGCGTCTATTGATCATTTATGTTTGTTGTTATGGCCATTRTAGCATAAGAATATTTTGTACTAATTTAGCATATTGTACTTCATGGTCATTTAGGGGTGTTTGAAAGGGCGTATGATAGCCTGCGAACGTCAGCACCTGAGCAGAAAGAAGAGAGAGCCATGTTGCTTGAGGAATGGAAGGAAACGGAGCGCAACTTTGGAGAATTTGGAGATCCTACAGGTGTTCAAAGAAGATTGCCAAGGAAAGTGAAACGAAAGCGTCCAATGACTGCTGAGGATGGGACACCTGCTGGTTTTGAGGAGTATACCGACTACATCTTCCCTGACGAGACAGGCATGGCTCCTAACCTCAAAATTTTGGAAGCTGCTTATAAATGGAAAAGGCAGAAGACAGGTTCGGACGATGAATCTTGATACCTACTTGTGGAGAAGAGGACGCCAAATCCTTGCAGTGCAACCTGTGATAAAATATTGAAAAATGGCTGGAGAGCATCCCATGTATACACGCAGCATCATGAAAGAGTCGGACCAGAATCGTGTGTGCACCTGAAGGATGGTCTTGGAATTGCACTGAGGCTTTAATGATGTCATCATCTCTCAAGAATTCGACGAGTACTGTACCATTTCCATGTACCATTTTACTCCGTGAGAAGCCTGTTTATTCCAGCTTAGAAGGTAGTTGCCAGCGCTTGGGGATTTTTTCTTGGAGAAAAGTTTAGACAGCGTGACATATGCTTAGTTAGCAGTGCATCTAGTTTTCATTTAGCATCTTCAATGGCTTATACTAAGCTCTTGAGTGGGCTCTTGAGCTCATTGCCTGGAAGTTTAGGAAATCTTGCAATCCTTACAAAGGAGACATCGAAATGAGGCATGTGGACGTAAAACATGTACGGTAGTAGACCAGATCAACGTCACAATGATGGGTGATGTATTGTCGGGGATAGGAAGAGCAGGTAGCGGGAGAAAATGACGGAGCAGCGTCTTGAGTTGCATCATGTTTTGGTGTGCTTTTTCTGAGGCGGTAGACCAGGAACTTCTCCCATTTGTAGTTACTGCAGTAAAACGCGAGGGGCTCTTCCTGGCTTTGTTCCTGACTTTATTGTTAACAGTTCCATGAGACCACAACTATTTTTTACCAAGACACACTCCAAAACCTGCCATTTTTAGTGAAAAGAAAATTCAATTGATTTGGGGGGCATGTCCAATCAAAGGATAATGCACAAGCTAGTACGAATAATATATTTTGTAAGAGTCACCCAAGATTCCACTTTATTTTTTTCATTTTTGTGTCCTGCATATAATTGTCTTTGATAACTTATTGGAGTTAATTGTGACTACAAATTCAAATTTCTATTCAAATATAATGTTGGAGGTGCTCGTTAACCTAGTAATGTCTTGTCAATCGTTTATTGTCCGGCAAATGAATTCAAAACGTGTTGGAGGACTAAAGAATTCACATTTTCATCCATGGATCTTTTTGTGCAAAGCCGAAGGGTAACACAGAGTACTTGAGAACTGAAAATGCCTTTTTTTATTTTTATTTTATTTTTTATGAAAAATAGAGATTTGGGAAAAGTGACAATGAAAATTTGAACGTGGCTATAAGTTTGTAAGGTCCATGTTGAGAAATTTTCTTGTGATCATTTCAAACTTACAAATTTAACAGTACTGAAACATACTTATGACTTCTAAATCCATCATGCTTATAGAAGTTCATGAAGTTTGTGATCACTACCAAAGACAATAGGCACCTCAACAAATTGCATGTCTTTCATTTTAAGTTTAATAGATATAGAGATTGGAAGATGGAAACAAGGGGCATAAGTGGCATCACATTGTTTTTCATTTCACCTTATAAAAATGAGTACATATGAAAACTCAAAATGAAATAAATCATGCCTTCCCAAATTCTCTATCAAATCGAGCATTGGATGTCATAATAAGAAATGGAGAGGTTACAAAATAAATAATTTATTGCTCTTATTCATTGGAAAAAACTATTATCACAAAGGAAATTAATAATAAGAAATGGAGAGGTTACAAAATAAATAATTTATTGCTCTTATTCATTGGAGAAAACTATAATCACAAAGGAAATTAATACTGAAAAATGTTTCAAGGTGTCTACACCTAAAAGGGATTCTACTTTAATTTTTGAAAAATGTTTCAAGGTGTGTACACCTAGAAGGGATTCCATATTAAAAAATCACTCAGTGGACACCCTTGAAATTACTCTAGTTCATGGGTTCTTTTTTGAGTAAAATCTTTCTTATAATAAACATTAATGTTTCTAAAGGAATGTTCAATGATATGCTCTTGCTTCCATAGAGGACAATATTGCTAAATTGCTGCAAAATCATAAGATGGATTTGTCTTTTTTGTGTTTATTTTTAAAACAAAATTTGTTTAAAGTTAATATTCAATTTTTTGGAACAATGTTCAAAGATTTATTTCTATATTTAGTGGAAATATAGCTAAATTGCTGCAATTTCATAGGATGGTACTCTTTTTTTAATAATAAATTAGTTCAATCTATATTTGCATATTTCATCTATATCCATGGAAGTCCACTTTAAACTTTTTAAAGGGAACAATAAGTCCTTCCCCATCTTCATTTCACTACCTTCATTTCAGGGTCATTGCAAGAAAGACTCACCTCAAAACGTAGCGTTTTGCACAGTACACCTTTTTTTCTTTGGAAGTACTATATAATTAGTAAAACAATTTTTTAAAAAAGGAAAAAATATGTTTGATGTATACACCTTTAAGAAGAAGGTTCCTTAGGAAGGAAAAGCATAGAAAAATTCTCTAAGTAGGAGAACTAGAAAAGTGCAAAATTTCAAGAAAATAGTAACTTTCACTCTATTTTCACATTTTTATTTTACTCTACAAGATTGTACGGTTGAGATTTCTATACCGTAGTGACATTTAGACCTACAACACTTCAAAAAAGTAATGATGTTTTTAAGCCTGAAAATACCCTGGGCCTTTAGGGGTTAAGTCCACGTCAGGAGGTCGAGTCCCGAGAGCGGGAAGGGCAAACGGCCCGAGGAGCATAACGGCCAGGCCCAAGTGGCAGCAGGCAGGCAGCCCTTCGACAAGTCCTCCCAACAAACCCCTGCACCATCTGCACCCAATCTGGCCATCTCCTTCCTTCCTTCCTTCTCCTCCATTGTAAGGTATGTTATGTCTCTGCAGTCCCTCATCAACGCAGCAACTCTTCTTGCAGTTTGCCTTGTCGATTCCGCCATCCCTGGCCTTCTTGCTGAAGCTTGAAAGCTCCCACGCTCTTCTCTTCACCTTTGCGGAAGCAGCAGCAGCAGCAGCAGCAGCAGCCCCGTGGGCGATGGGGAAGGTGCCGGTGCGCTTGAAAGAAGTCACCTACTCACTGTCGCCGTGCCACCAGTACATATGGCGCGGCATCCTCCACGACTTCAGCTACAAGACCAAGAAGCGCTTCAACGACAACTGGGTCTCTGCTCTCTGGTTACTGGTACCTATCTTCGGCAGCTATGGGTGAGTGGGTTTCTCTCTCTCTCTCTTTCGTTCTTTCTTTCTTCCCTCCTGACGCCTGGAATGCTTTTCACTGCAAGCCTCTCGAACAATTAATCATTGTTATATCTTGAAAGCAAGTATTTAAGGACAGCATATAATTCCTTGAGTAGCTGGTGGAAGAAAGGAACGCCTTCAAGAATGTTCTTAGGTTGCTTGCCTGGTTTTGTGGTGATGCTGCTGGCAGGCAGGCAGGCTCCATGCAGGCGTTTCTGGCTCTCGTTTGAATTGCTCCTCCTGATCCTCAATCAATTTTGGAGATTTCACGTTGTTCCCTGGGCTTTGAGTGACATGAGGGGTCACTAATATCAAAGAAGAAAAGTTMTGGTGCGGGACCTTAAYRCATGACATGTTTGCCTGTGMAGGTATGCTGAGGCGTACAGAGAGAGAGAGAAGTTACACCACCGGAACTAGAAGCACCAAGATTCAAGACGGGACTTTAGAGAAGAACCACAAACCCTAGCCCGGAGTTTCTTGAAAGAACTTTCAATGACTGCACGTTATTTTCTCGGGCCATCAGGATCCATTCTGAACTTAACAGTTGATAGCAATCTGCAGAGAAACTGTTTATCCCCGAACTTGACATTGTAATTGACCCTTCGTACCAGAAGAAAAGCTCGCAACAGCGGCTGATTGCAATATAGTCCCAGTTGCATGTATAACTTGTTGAATTCAACGACGGGTATTTACTTATGGTTTGATTTTACACAAAATAGTCCTCGAAGGTGAAGATTAGCCAGCGCAGCGKTAATGCAGATATGACTAAAAGTACATGCTCATGTACACATTCCATTGACATCCATTGGCACTCGGAAGTGTCAGAATTTGTGAGAATTCAATATTGCATCGTCAAAGGGGAGAAAGATCCAAACCATGTCATAAGAGAAGTTGGATACTAGGCCTGTGAAATGTACCTCACATGACTGTTGTGTCACTATTTAACGAGTATTATGAAATAAGGGCTTGCGTCTATTCGTCTCTGCAGTGTCTGATCTATCCTCTGATTCTAATAACCCCAAAACCTACTTTTCAAGGATGTCGATATTCCATTTGAACAGGTTAAAAAGGCCTCCATTCGCACGCTTTGCCTTCCCCTTGGCACCCCCACTCATGCTTTCTGAGCCGGGTAAGGTTCGAAGTCCTCGCAAATCAGTTCGCAGTATCTATTGCAACAGAAGAGAGAAGGATGTTAAAAACTCTCTCGCAGTACATTATCATATTCAGCATTGTAAATAACAGAAATACATTTCATCGCGGATGGAAAGGACAGACTGCTCACATATTGTAACCTAAACAGCATCCGCTGCTCATTTTTACAAAGATTCACTGCCAATTCCTTTAGCATCCGAGTTCTGCTGATACGTGCGCTGGCATCTACATCAGTATCGTCATCGGACTCCTCGTTCGCCTGGAAAAGGATCGCACGAACAAAGCAAGCGCTTAATAAGCACAATCATAAACCCGGACAGTTTTACTAAAACTCAGCTCTTAATGATCATCAGAACAGATTCTTGAAGGACGATCTTTAATGGTCTAAAATGGTATTCATCTTACCTCCAAGAAATTGGTGTACTCGGTGATAGAGTTCTCACAAACTGCCAGAACTCGCTCATAAGCATTAGTTTCTTCGTCAACGGAAAGCATGGCCTCCACATCAGAAGTGTCATTTTCTGTTGCTTTTGCTTCTGTGGCTGCTCTAGCCATCTATCTGGGCATTCCGAGTAGCAGTAGTTCATAACAGCTCAAGTTGAAGAATCCAAAACTAATGAAAGACACAATTGGTGACTTTGGTGTTATCAGTCTATGTCTCAGTTGTAGTGAAAAGCTTGAAACGAAACGTCCTACCTGAGAAATTTGAGAAGGGTCTGAAGATCGGCTGGCAATTARCCGAGCATAGGCAAGTAATTGTGCTGGAAAACCATCCTTCCTTACTGGAAACCGCTGTGGCCTGCTTTAGTCAAAGATCCAAACTTTACCTTCGCAAAGTAGAGAGAAGAAAATGATAAAATAARTAAATCGAATTCAAACGTACACAATTGCAATGACCTTGAAAAAGAGAACTTTAGACCGTAGATTCCACGTGGACTTATTATAGAATGAAATTGACATCAAATGTGAAGGATACGAAGAAAGGCCTTGTTCTTTTAAYGCGGTCAACTTGGCCTCGTATGAAGGGTCCTCATTGTCTAAATCCATTTCGAGCTCCACAGAATCATGTGCGTTGAATTCAGACGGAATGAAGCCATACGCGAGGAGAAGCTCTCCGCTTGGTCGTTTACCGTAAGAAATGAAGACCTGTTCCAGATATCTTGCTGAGACACATTCCCATACTTGGGTTGTGGCAGTGTAATACCCTTCTCGAACCCAAACTCAAATCCATTGCATAATTGTTTTTTAGTTAATTGTTTCGTAAATAATAGACGATGGCAATGCAGCCAAAAATAATGAAAAATTTGCAAGTTTGTATACCATACCTGTTCTCCAGATTGATAAGCACGGTCTGTGACGAATACAACTGACTTTCCGTTGCTCTGATCGAAATCCAAAAAAGCATCTACCTGCAAATTCCCTGGCGGTGCTTCAGTAGCCAGAAATCATCATTATCTCTTCTGTGGCAATCAGAACAATTTTCAAAGATGCTCACTCGAAGGTAAAAATAGCACAAATTGTCTAATACAAGAACCTTGCTCCATTTTGCCCCAAAAAGTTTATATTATCCATACCGTCGAAAAGTAGAAAGTAATACCTGAGGATTGTGATTCAACATGTCGGCCCAGGGTACAAGGGCAAGTTTTCCAAGTGACGGCAGCCTTACCTGTAAGATTCATAGAAATCTTTAGTTAACAGAGATGCTTCTCTACGTTTCACTTACATGCTAAATGTGAGATTTCAAGCATGTCTAGAACTAGCTTACATTACACTCGATTTCCAAAACTAACATGGCATAAGGCGACGACCTGTAAAAATTGTCTATAGACAGGAAGAATAAGGTGAGAACTTACTAGTCGGGAGAAGAGAATACCAAATGCCCATTTGAAAGCGTCCAAAGTATACACCTGGGGATTTTCCAAAAATCAAAGCTTAAAGTTTGCTAGCAACGGGGTGCTTCGTTCCTATATATTCTTATAGCCACGAGCAATATCATACATAAACAATGACTTCCAGACGCAACAGAAGACTCATGAAGCTAACCAGACAGAAGAGACCGTACCGAGAAATGTTTGAAATACCTGAGACGGAAACACTTCAGAATGCTTGGAGAATATCGTTGCCCGGAGATCCCGATACCTGTTCAAAAACCTCAATCCTCTTAGTGATCCACACGCAGCTTGCCATGAACATTTTCTGGAGGAGCGATTGCAAATTCATCTGCCCTTGAGTTCCATGCCGGTTTGGAAGAACGGTGGTAAATATCCTTACGTTTCTGTCACATCTCTGATACACTCCAGGGCTTTCTCTCTGATAGGTGATGCAGTTAACCAAATGTTGACTTCATCCTCGGTCCTGTTCAAAAACCCGCCAACAGGTCTGTTTAAGGAAATGTGTTAAAGATTTTATTTGTCAAAGTGTCAGTGCGAATTAAATCCTTGAGTGAGCTAAAGTGGAAATTTGAGACAGGAGGCAACTTAGATTCATATGCTGTATCAGTAAATGCTTGATTACTAACCACTGCAAGATGGACGAGGGTGTCTTTGGCAAGGTAAGAAAGTAAGGAAACCAACGAGATGCCTTTCCTCGACTGGCTTCACTTATRAGAAAAACTGCCAGTGTGGGCCATTCTGGAAGTCCAGCCTCCCTGATTATCTTTCCTGTTTCAGCACAACCCCACTCCTGCCCCGGCACATGTCAGGATTTAGGCAAAACGGATAGGCCTGTCGTTTAAATGAGCACTTCTCCTCCGCAAATTTAATGCCAATGAGAAGATTACAACTATCCACAACAACAAATTTTGAGAGAAACGCACAGCCTGAAAACACGGCAAAATGATTCAAAGTATAGAAATAATATTTCACTCGACTTTAACTCCTAAGTGTCTAAACAGACACAAGTGGTCACTTCCATATCTTTAGGACTTGAAATRAATCATTTAGCAAAATATACCTATAGAACTAAGAAACCATGCCCAAAGTTTTTAAACAAATAAAAAACGTAATGGAAATTACTGAAATTCCCTATGAGATTCCAAAATGAATTTTGAATTTTTTAGTTCAGGCAATATTTAAGGCATAGTGATGGCAAGGAACCATAATATAACACCTGAAGAACCAACTCACAGAATCAGCAGAAATAAGAAGCCTCGATGGCACAAACAACAGTCGTTCACCCTGACGCAGGCTTTGCGTTGCCACAAGGCCCCTGCCTCCAGAATCTACTCTGTCCAATACCAGCTTCTGTTTCGCAAGGCCCTCATTGGTTAACCAATCTTGAAGCAACGACCCGTTCTCAATAGACTGAGGCTCGCATCCCCAGCTCACACCCGTCCTCTTCCTACAATACATTCATAAATAATTCTCAAAGTCCCTCAAGTTAATGTCAATATTACAAGGCATACTAATTGAATCAACTTATGTTAAAATGACCATCAAATTTAATGAAATTTGACCTATGAATAATAAACTGTGCGGGGTAACACGTTTTATTCAAAGTTCAAGATTGAGTTGGAAAAATTTGTATTTATTTAATTTTCAAAATTTAAGTTTGATAAATCCATATTGAAAGGTTCAAATTTGGTCACATTTCATTGATTTCTTTCTACTTTCAATAGTAATACAAAAATATAAGGGGTCCAAGCAAGCTTGGGGTCTCCCATGTTATTGTCACAATCCAACAGGAAATGAAGACCTCATTTTTGAAGTCAAATTCTCACTACAAAATGTGATTTTGAGAGAGATGTGGCATTGAATATGACCCTCAAAACTAAGGTGACTGAAATATACAAACAACTTAAAAGAATGTTTTATGTAGGCCAAATTTTGTTGTCTTGATTTGAATTCAGGAATGATGTCACATGGTGACTTTGGGATTTAGGAATAAAAAAGGAATTGATTTTTTTGACAAAAAGTATTTCTAAATCACTTTTCTAGTTTATTATGTTTTAATGAACAATATTGGAAATTTATAACTTGATATGGAATATTTAAATATTTATTATTATTTTTCAAATAAGCATAAATAACACAATGAGGGGCTACATCTAAAAGGAATTCAAAATTGAAGGTTTTTTGGATTTCAAATTTGAAACATGAAAAATGAATTGTTAAGTAGTAAATAGGAAAAAAATCATGGTAATTTAAAACTTTTGTTTACTTATATTTTTTTTATTAACATGATATCAGCTATTGAATCCTAATCAATTATATATACCTTATGCATATCATATCCCAGTATTCGTATCCCAAAATTTGAATCAAGATCCACTACTAGAATAAGGGGGGATTAGCAACGTTTTCTAGCAACGTTTCTCGTGCTTCTAGGAATAAAGCAACGTTTGCCTCAACAAAAGCAACGTTTGGCAAGAGTCAATTTTTTGAGCAACGTGTGAGCAACGTTAGTGAGAGAACTTCCAAGGATTAAGATCCCAATGAATTCCCACCTTCATTCTTTGTTGAGGACATTATCCCATAAGCATTGTGCTTGGTGAGACTCCTATGAAGTATAATTTGCTTGTCTCTCTCCAACAATATTACAACATATAAAGTGTATTATATTCATCATTGAACCAAAAAAACAATATAGAAACCTAGATATTGATGCTACAAAATGTACACAATCAATATATTTTGTATATTACATACAATATAGTATAAATACTATATATTGTATAGTATAAATATTGTATATTAATAGTATAGTATAAATATTGTATATAGTATATCGATGTTTCATCGGTCTAAAATATTGAACATCTAAATTGACAAATCATTGTGAACAAATGTTCCCCAAAAAGGGAACAAGTAAATTAACATGAGAACTCAAGTTCACTTGTTCCTATGTATGTAGCAAACATTGCAAAAAGCAGGTACCAAGACGTTGCTTCACATGAACAACGTCTCTAGTCAAGCTTAAAACAATGTTTAGAAGTCCCTCCAAGATTACTTTTCTAGTGTATTGAGCAACGTCTCTGGTGATGCACAGGGTATCAAATTCTAGTAGTGATCAACGGCAGGGAAGGGGAATTTTTTAATTTAAAAAAAAAAAAAATCAATAGCCTGTGATACTTTTGTGAGAGGCGGGGGGACTAATGCAAACCAAGAGGTGTTAGCCTCTTTTGGGCACATCGTGATATCAAAATTGGCATTTTACCTCAATTTTTGATCATTTCTATAAATAAAAAATTTAGTTTTTCAAAAAAGTGTTGCTATAATATGTTGTAATTGATATTCACTTATCTCAATTCCATGGCTATTCAAGTTTTAGTTTGTCTTTTCATAAAATGCATCATTTCCAATTGATTAATATTTCAAAAAATATTCACTTTATTCTTGTTTCAAACTTTTAAGGCCATATTCGTCATATTGAGACTTTTCGCTGATTTTGAGACACAATGCTAGTTATTGGAAAATTCATTTAAAAAAATAGTAATTGAAAGCAAAAATAAATAATGATCAAATAGTGCTCCTAAAATTAAATTCTAAAAGTTAGTTTTGTAACCTGTTTATAAAAAATACTAGTAAAGAGATAAAGCAGTTCATCTTTGAGTCAAAGACAAAAATGAGACTGCAAAAAGTCTCACTATAACGAATATGGCCTTTTTTGAGCTTTATAATTTCTAATTTAATGATTTATTTATTGAAAATATTTGGAAGGTTGTATATTATTTTATGTTGAATGTTACAATTTAGTAATATAATTGGAAGACACCAAAAAATTGAAGGGAATCCTAAGAAGGCTATAAATGTCATACTAATAAGATATTTTATACATTTCAAGAAGACTATGCTTATTTGCATCCATTTGTTATACTTTGTAAAGAAAAGACTAACAATTAATATAAACAAAAATATTGAAAGCTGCAAGCAAATTTGTACACTCAAGCCGTCTCAAAATAAATCCAGTGTTTCCCAGAAACGGCTATATTAATAATTAATAAATGTGTAAATTATTCCTATTTTCAAGGGATTGTGGAGATAGTGTAGCTTCTATTAAACGACACTATATGTGAAAGAATGGTAGTCAAAAGTGAAGTGATGCATGTTGCAAACAAGCGGCAAAAGTGACAATTTTTTTCCCTTTTCGAAATTGCTCGAGCAATGTTGGTTTAGTAACGTTCATTGATGTCCTATGCATTCAATTCGAACAATGTTTAGTGATTCAACTCCAAGATATTCAYGATAAGAGATTTGTTAGTAGCAGTTTTGTATAGTTTTGGGTTGAATTCTTCACCTTTGATTGGTTAGAGGTTGCGTTTTGATTCCTTTTGCAACGATCAAATTGCTATATAGTGTTTGGATTGTGACATATGTAGATTATTTTGCTCTAGAGTGTTTGAACTTAGCTTCAATTGTTGTCCATCAAGTTGTGGAGAGCCAATGTTGAATTTAATTTGAGACAAGTATATTTGGAAACCTTGGATTTATTTTCTGGAGACAGAGGGAATATAACACAAGTTGCTAATTTTTTAATCCTAGGATATTGTAAATAATTAAACATACATTTGACAAAATAGCATTGAATGATAAATAAATTATAAAMTTAGATTACGYTAATTGTTTGGCCATTTTAAATATTTTTTAACATTCTCAAATTTTTTATCCATTTTTTCATAAAATGAAAATAAAAAACATCCAAAGTCTTGAAATTAGTATGATGACCCCAAAACATACTTCAAAATTTCCATTTGAACTAATTCTTTTACACTAATTTATTTTATATAAAGTCACATTTAGTGTATCTAGCCTTTATCTTCATTTAATTTCCTTGCTTTCAAATATGTATATAGAGAGAGACTAAAATTCCTAAAGTTCCTTGACTATGTTCTCACCAAAAATGCTTCAAAACTGCCATTTGTAGTACAAGTATCAAATTTTTGAAAAATATCATTTTTTGACACATGTAACCATAGGATCTTGTAGTACTCTAGTTTGAGAATATGTGGAAAAAAATTCAGAAATTTCCACCATGTAGATTGCAAGATATTAGCATTGGAAGTGGCAAAAATCCTTTTTTTGGCCCTGCGAAAAACCGGGCAGCTGCACTTCATGAGGTCAAATCATTATGAAAAAATGTCCAAAATGGTTGTGCTTCTTTGTATTCATTCTTCAAGGCAAGTTGTCTACATACTTGAAAATTTTCAGATCATTTGGAGTTGTACAATATATAGGAAAAATATAATAAGTAGAAAGAAGTAGCAAATGATTCAAAATACTAAATTGTTAATAAATTAGTTATAAAATTAAAAACTCCAATCCAAAAGGTTGAATTATTGTAATAAACAATCTACATCCAATAGCATTATTTTTTTTCAAAAATATTGAAATTTCAGTAAAATAAAGGACTTCAAAGTTTTTTTTGGTGTAGGGATTTCATAACTGCCCGCAAACTAAAAAGCCTCATAACTTTCATCTCAACTATTGAAATGCAATGATTCAAAGCTTTTTTAATACATATAAATCTGAAGAACAAATTTCAAATTTTTATTTCTTAAAAACTGATTTTTTCAAATCTGCCCGGACTGCTCAAGTTGAGAAACAAACAACATATTATGCAATAACATTTGACTCATATTTTTGAATGTCATGAAATTTGTGCATATGAAAGATATTCCTCGTCCCAACATTCTATTAAAATTTCAGCCCAAAATATGCAAATCTCCAATCACACGTAGCTGCCCAAAAAACTTATATTGCCAAAAAACGCATGTTGGTCCTTTAGGGCCCCCCCCCCCCCCGCAAAAAATGTGTGTTGAAATCCACGGCAAAAATATCATTTTTTAATTCTAAAAAATATGAACTAAAAAGTCTTTCAGCTAAAACTAACCAACTTGGATCCTACAAAAAATTTAAAAATCCATACATATGTCAATTTTTGAAACTTAACAATCGACTCTACAAGAAAATGGGGGTAAAATTGTAAAAATGACTTGTGGGTGAATGCATGAAAGACCGACCGTTTTTTGCGTCACACTTGAAATGGCGGAGTTGTTATCCACTATAACTTTTGAAGTATGAACTGAATTGACTTGAGATTTTAATTGGAGATGTCTAGCTTCATAGCTTCATAGGTTCCTTATTTTTTGAAAATTTTAAAAGATCATTTTATATTTAAATTTAAATTTAGCTAATTTGTCATACTTTGTAGTTTAGGATTTTTTAGTAGTGGGGAGTATCCAAAATTTATGATCTAGAGCTGAAATTTTTGTAGTCTGTTTCCACACTAGGAAGGCATGCATCCGCTAAAGGAAATTAAAAAAAACATTATTTTATGTCCTCTACATGCGTGGTAACATGGCTCCTTTGCGCGTGCACTTGTGAACATTCAAAATGGTTTTAAAATCATTCTTTTGGCGAAATTTCATTATCATAAAGTTCTCCCAAATTTCCAATATTTAGTTTTTTTAAAAATTGTTTTTCCTACTTTTTACAAATTAAAACGTCAAAGTGTCTATTTTCTTCAAAAAATGTGTTACTCTATTTTGTGAATAATTTTTGACCTAAATTTTTTTGGGTCCCAAATTTTGGTGACATGATATTTATAGTATCACCCTAATTAATCATATTTTTAAATATTTTTAAATACTTTTTTCCAAAAGGTCGCTAGTACTGGCCAGTACTAGTGAACGCTACAAAAACCGGTCGGTCTTTCATGCATTCACCCTTGTTCACATTCCACAGTGACTGCTCCAACAACAATGACTTCAAAATGATTGTAAAATGACATTCTTAACCTTCATGGGGGGCCGGGGGGGGCCCTATTGCTCCTCAAAATCTGGCCCCTCCAGCAACCAATCAGCATGTCCAAGTCTGAAAGCCCACTCTCTCCCAACCGCGCCAACCAATAAAATTGCTTCTGTTATAACCTTAATCCTCCCCCCAAATATATAGCGGAGGATTATACCTCCACCTGGGGGGAGGATACACACCCAATTAAGAATGTTACAGCCATTGTTATTGGTGCAATTATTGTGGACAAGTCATTTATATTCCCATTTTCTTGTAGTGTGATATTATTAGCATAGCAATTCATTTGTTTGGAACATCTTTTAACAATCTTCTAAAAATTTGAAATCATTTTATTTATCTTGTGTTCTTCATCACACCAGATTAAACCTTGTATTTTTGAAATTGCTAAAAATAAAGATTTGAAAAAAAATTCTCCAAAACAAATTTTCTGTGCTAAGTAAAGATTAGAAATGTCTAAAAAATATTTTAATTTTTCATCCCTACTATCCCTTTCATTGGGAAAAAAACAGTATTTGCTCCTTTTTTTATTTGACTACATTTTAAAGTAAAATATTATATACTTCTCACATTGAAATTTTGGAAACCAAAAATTGCTACAAGTTTGTCAACTTGTTACTCTATTAGACCCTAGATTGCAAAATATTGAGATTTGTTTCAACCTACCGACAATTTGCCATTGAAAATTTGAAGGAGACACATAATATCCTTAGTCATTGAGGGGTGAAGGTTGAAAAGAATCAAGTAGGCCTATTGAAAGACAATTGAAAGTTAGTTGCCTTATTATTTATTGTAGACGGTTAATATAGAAATCACAAAATCACAAGATGCTTGTAAGCATGGAAGTTTGAATAGAAACTCTTGATGGATAACTTGATTGTAATCAAATCCATTATTTTTTAGAATTTCTTAAAAATCGTTTTGTATTTAAATTTGAATTTAGCTAATTTGTCACACTTTGCCGTTTAGGTTTTTTTTAGTACTGGGGAGTATCCAAAATTAATGATCTAGAGCTCAAATTTCTCCGGTCTATTCCTACACTAGGAATGCATGAATCCACCAAAGGGAATTTACAAAAACATTATTTTATGCCGTGCACATGTGAGCGAATAGGGGTCCCATGCGCACATCATTTTGAATGTTGAACATGGTTTCCAGGTCAATCTTGTGGTGGCATGTGATTAGCATTCAATTGACACAAATTGCCAATTTTTAGATTTTTTAATTTTGCTACGGTTAATTTTATAAAAAGAAAAAAGGGGACAAAGGTCTTTTCTGTGGAAAATGGAACTCTGGGTTGCTGTAGTAGTGCTACATATTGTATAGTACTTTGCAATAGTAATAGGACAGTTGGCAGCTTCACGTTGAATCTGCAGTATGATCAACGATGCATAGTGCATGTAGTTTTGATTTCCTAGTAGTCATAGTACTCATAGTACTGGGCGGCAGAAACTCTATTTTGGCCAAAACGCTACGCAAAACGGCCAGTCTTTCTTGCAACTACCCTAGGATCTTCAACCTTATTGCATGTGACATCAAGAAGAAGAATTCCAATCCTTTTGATGGATTATTGGTGAGAGCATAGGAACTACATTTCTCATACATGGGGTAGAGCTTTTGTTATTGTAATTGTATATATTAGTATTAATATTTTGTACATATTTGTTTGGTTTTTTTTAAGGGATGGTGTGGGCATGTGCATTTTGTTTTATCTATATTGTCTTATGTTTGAGTGAGTTACGTTTTAGATGTGTATCATTGTACCAATGTCCACAAAAATAAGGTTTGGTGTGAGACTATTATATCGAGACTTCACTAATATAACAAATTARTTTATTATTAATGCATCTCCGACAATGTTTAGCTATTATTAATTGTTGGCAATTCAATTCCACATTTCAAACAYATCATGTTCATTTGTCATGTGGGGACTAAACTTAATTAAATACGCTTATTTTTTCATTGCCCAGTTGATTGAAATCAATGCTGAAAAAATTATTTCAAACCATGGTTTCTTTTTTGTTAAATTTGTGCTTCTTAAACAAAGTTGTGTTCATTTCAGCCCAAACTTAACTCAAATCTATGGTTTCAAATGTTTTTTTAATGTGGGTTTGTATTAGAGTTTTCATCTACCTATAAGTTAGTCACATTCTATATGAAATTTGAATGTCTTCATTCAAAATGTCCTTAAG